>JASANG010002020.1:0-28740 GCA_030248215.1 Enoplolaimus lenunculus
AAATTCATGGACCATATTTATGACAGTTGAAAAATTTGGTAGTATCAGGGATACGAGAGACGCAAGTTCCGTAGGAATTTACCAACAAACACATGGTGCAGCGTACAGCCTGCGCACTAAACACGACTTTTGTACAACTTTCAAAAACAGTTGACCGTAACTGAAACACGGAATTACATTCAATTGAAGCATAACAATCGCTTCTTTCATAAACCATCATCAAAACTGTGGCAGAAACAATTTTTCCTAAACCTAAGCGTTTCACTCAGGCTCAAGCTCAAGTTTAGGGTAATAGGTTAAACCTAACTTTGAGCGTAACCCCAAGCATAAAAGATGCATCCTAATTCGAAGTCTAAATCTGCGGCAGAAAGAAATCAAGTACCGAAACAAAGGTGCTTAATATCTGGCTCTCGACTTCATTAATCAAGCTGGGAAATAGAAACCGTTGAAACTTCCGGTTTCAATTCTACTACGTTTTCATTAAGAACGAAAATCTTGCACTAGTTTTTTTTGAAAATTCGCTTTTGAGTACCACATAAAGCCTGGTGTATCCTGTACCCTCGCCTAGTGGGTTCCTTGTTGTGTTGCCCGCTATAACCACAAATCAAAGTTTGTTTATCAAACAACCAAGATAAACTGTATATACGGGCCTAAAATGCGCAGCACACTAGCTGACGCCGATTTTACTTGACCGGACAGACGTAGAAATCACTTAGACTAAAAAAAGTACTATCTAGAATGGGCCTAGTTAGCATTTTGAAACCAACCATGAGGGTATTCAACAACAATGGCGTAGTCGGGATTTAAATTCTGAAGTGTTTTATATGAAAGAATTGTACGAGCGAGTGCAGTGAACAAATGAAATCTTGTCATCGGTCTTAGCTAACGCGTTATTCTAAAGCGTGCAATGATGACTTTTTGTTGTCCGGCAAAAATTTTTTATAGGAGATCTATCCCTTATCACCGCTGTCACATTCGTCGCTGGAACAGTTTCTGAATTATCGAGCTGTCTAGGGTTATTTATACGCCCCAAAAAATAGTGAGTCAAATTGACTTTTTCCGAAATAGGCTATTCTTGACTACACAAACTGAGTAAAAATTCTACTACGCCAGAGGCAATTTGAGTCAAATTTGACTCAAGCGGAGTCAAATTTTGACTCAGTTTGTGTAGTCAGGAAAAGCCTGTTTCGGAGAGAGTCAATTTGACTCACCATTTTTTGCAGTGTAGGATCCAGTCAATATTTAAACACAAAAAGTATTTCTAAATTTACTTATAAGATCTGAAAAGTATTGTGAAAATGTAAGGCTGTTTTCTCGAAAACTGTGGAAAAATATTAGATTGAATAAATTTTCAAATTTACCCTGAAATAATTTGTTGTAATTGAAGAAATGCTTTTAAAGCAGCTTAGCCATTAATGGAACATCCACGTTATGTCGACGTGGATGTAAAAATTGCACAGTCTCCTTCAATCTGACTGGGTACAAAACAGCGCGCGTATCGGATGACTCGTATACCTTGGTTAAATTTGTAAGCCATATTTGCATATTTTTCCCGTTGTTTATGCGTTAAAGAATCATATATACCTACATCTGTTTGAACGTTACCCAATGTGTTATGTTTCACCTTTAATGATATAAATTATTTTCGCGTTTCTGTTCTTGTGACTAGAAATACAGTCAAAAGAAAGGGCCAATGTTACTTTTAGGTCCGTAACAGTAGATTAAGCGTATTCCTGAGCCTATTAAGCCTAAGCGTTGCAAAAGCGTATTCCTAAGCCTAAGCCTAAGCCTAAGCCTAAACAAAAAATGCAGTCTAGGATGCAAGAATACTGTTTTACAGACCCACCATAAACCGGGACGGCCCTGAAAGTAACATGGGCCAAAGAAAGAAACACAATAGGATTACAAACACTTCCTACAGTTTTAGTTCAGCAAGTTTGTGTGCCTAAAGTAGGCAATGAGAATTTATGCAAATATCTGTAGGATACGGTTGGTGGAAACCGAATAAAAACAGAGTGAGATAATTCAAATTTCAAGGACTACAACAATTGTTTCATATCCCCAAAGCTTGGCCATGTTCACTAAGAAGCGTTTAAAAATTGCGGAAGATACTTTTAATTTGCGAGAATTATGCAAATTTAACTCCTTCTCACATTGAGTTACATGTAGGCAACTCAGCGCCGTGCATATACGTTAAATAGTATATATCGCACCGTGTTTAACAATTGCAACCCGTATACATAGTACTAAATCACCACAAGACGTGCGAGCCCCCTCGGGCTCGAGCGTCAAGCTCCTATAGCTGAGTGGTGATGGTATACGGCTCCCACTCCAGTCACTGGAGTTCGAATCCTAGCATAAAAGTAGGTCTCAGGGGAAATAGAAAATATTCATGTGAGAAAGGGTTAAAGTGCGCTTTTAGCAAATTTTTGAATATTTCAACGATTGATTACTTGCGTCGAAAGGTCAAAATTTTTAAATCCGTGAATTATCCTCGTCCTATTTTTCAACCTGTTTCGCTACAAAGCACATTGGGAGCTTCAGATGAACCATATACTTCGCTTGAGTGTGCCCGTTTTATACTAAAGACTAACCTTTCCGTGCGCCGGACAGTTGGAGTACGAAGTGCCGGTTGTAGCCATTGACTGGTACTTCAGAGCCGCGAGTCTAACAAATACACAAATATAATTATGACAAATATTATTTGCAATGTAGAGCTTAAATAGTAATAAATAAAACATCTTTTCTCGTTTTAATTCACAGTAGTTGAAGCAACAAAGTATATACCTGAGTTATCACCACTATTTCAATTGCGGATTGCTCTAGTGCAGAGTTTTTGTACGCTTCCTTCTACAGGTTCAGGCTTAGGTTTAGGCTTATAGGCGTGGGTTTCAGAACTGACCTACCTAAAGCCACACCCTAACCTTTACTTATACGTTTACTTAAGTCTGAGCGTGCGCCTAAGCTTTTTCTAAAATGTTGGGGGAAGTGTACATAAGCCGAAAGTTTTGGCCCATAACTGACAGCTCGTTACCCCGTTTATATCACAGGCAAAAGACAACGAAGCATGATTGTACTCGTATATACGGAGTATAGCCAAGGTGTATCGTAGCGCGTTTTATAGCAAGCAAATGTTGGATGGAAATACAATTTTCATGAACGGAATTTGGCAGAAAGACAGTTAATTTGGATTTGTTTGACGTCACTCTAAAATGTATTGGCTTCAAAGTTGAACAAAATAAAATTTGAAATCGAAGAATTGAGTCCGTATTCAGTATTGGCCAGCAAAGGATTATGTGAGACTTAATTTTTGGCCCCGGAACCACTGAGGTATTTTCGAATGTTGCCAGACTGTACTATGGGTGTCGTGAGAATTTTTTAAAAAGGTTTTAAAAACTCTGTAAAAACAAATATTCAGATATATTTAGCTGTAAAAATGAATTCTTATTTGTTGTGTACTTATAAATTTTGTATTTTAGTCAGCAATATTATTGCAAGCCACTTTACTTCTGTCTCGCAAACATAGCTTGAGCATCTAGAAAGCGAATCTCCAAAAACACCGGAACGAATACTACTTTTATGTGGGGTGAACGTTATAACCGTGGTAGCTTGGAACACGTTTTGTTCTTATCACAATAGCAGGTAACACTTTGTCAGTACGTTAATCCGCTATCAAATGCCAAAAGTTTGTGTTGACAGCTATTCTGATGTGACATTTGTTGAATTGAAAACACATTTATCTGTAGAAACCTTTAACGGTTGAACAAATTATATGACACTACATTTGCTTTGATATTACACCCATTCAGCACAATCAAGAGCGTATACAAAGGGAGGGATAAAGGCGATGATTACTTCCCCAAATTTTTGCAGACAACAAATAAAAGCACTCTCTAACAGGTATTCGAGTATCCTTTTAACTCTGTATAGGGGGCAAAAAAATATCGGTTACGTGAGGTTATACCGCAGAGCAGAAATTCTGGCTACACCTCTATCCAGGGCAAGCGCTAGGATAGTTGGCCGCGAAACAGGCCCGAGGCGCCCCCACTAAAATGTTTCACAGCTCTATAGCTTCGCCAAGATGCGGCCCCTTAAGCGTCGGACCCCCAATTGGGGGGGGGGGGTTGGGGAGGCGCTTCTGCCGACATTGCCTGTGACAAAAATGTCCTATGGTGTGCGACACAAACATCCGCGACCATAAACCGAAATTTCAAAAGATAAAACTGTGTAAACTGCTGGGCTCAAACGTGATACGTATACATAAGATAAATTGGACAGCAGTTTTCATCTCAAGATGGCTACTCCATAAATAGGGGCTTTAAAGATTTTCTGTACCTAAGTCTCAACAATACGGTACAGTAGAGGTTTACCTATAACAACATTTTCACAAGTGGCAAGAAAACTTTCTGGCATAGAATTTTTTAATACTGTTTGCAATTTTACAGCCAGGGATGAGATGCCTGCATTCGAGGGTCGGCGCTAACGCTCTTATCCCCTGCATTCGATACTGGACGGTATACGCGTCTAGTTTTTGTTTGCCTGTTTTGCAAAAGCGGTTTCATAAACGCGCCCGAAATAATCGTCTATTGAACAACGACAGAAAACCGGAGCATGAGAGCAGTGCGTTTTGATCAATTTCGGACCCTTTTAAACCCCGGTGCCATAGCCGTTTTAAAATCTCGCATAAAAACGTTTCAAGATGCCCTGAGCGTTTGCTTCACAAAAAAGTTTGTAAAATTAAATGTTCTAAACACTTATAAAAGCGAACGACAAGCCAGCCGCAATTTTAGTGCTAAATCTTATCGAAATATTTTGGTTTTGATTCACGTTGAAAGGTCTTAGGCTTAGGTTGGGTGAAGGAATGCTTGGATCCGTCAAATTTGTCTAAATTTGCAGTGTTTAAAAATGAATTTTATTTTTTATTAAGTTTACATTCCGTGTAATGTGCGACGTTTGAGACGAATCATGAGTTTATAATCATCAACGGCTTTTAAAATGTTTTTGCAACGTAACAACTAAAAGTCATATATTTTGAAGTAAAAGCAACGTAAACACAGAGGAAACAGCTCTGAAATGGTAAATTATTTAATTTTTTTTCTGTATCCGTGCGTGGACTGTTTTTCAGCTATTCGGCTCCGAGAACACATGGTGCGTATGAACAATTTGCATTGGGTAGGGCGGAACAGTAGTATAAGCTCATTAAAGCCTAAGCCTAAGCCTAGGCCTAAGTCTGAAGCCAGGTAAAACAAATTAGTCTAAACCTTAAGTTTATTCTATTCTAGTCCCACAGAAAAACGTTCCGCCCCTAATCTTTATATGGGTCGAAAAATTTCCACCATGATGGAGTGAATTTAGACGGCATACATATCTCCAACCACCACCCTGGTACCACAGCTGTATAAGAAACAAGGACCCACTTCGCGGGAGTGTAACATTTTTCCAATGGACTGCAATAGAGTTTGGCTTTGCCTGTAGACTTATGTTTTACAGTCAGTTTTAGACTTAACATTTTATCACTGACGCTTAGGCTTTGGCTTAGGATTATGGTTAAGGCTATTGTAAAGTGACTAAAAGTAACATTGGCTAAAACAAGTACTTACGATTATTTTGTTATAGGATGGAACTACCATACCAACCGCTCATTTACTTTAAGGCTAAATTATAAACTACACTGTTCGAAATTTGAAGCAGGCATAGGCAGACTGTATAATTGAGTCGATCAATGTATAGAACAAGGGTAGAACATTAGCATAAGCATATATATTCCTAAGCATAAGCCTAAGCCTAAGTATAGGCGCAAGGATGAATGTATACCTATGACTAAGTCTAAGCCTAGCAAAATCAGTCCTTAAAGCTTATTCTATTCCAGACCAACAGAAGAACGTTCCGACTCTGATCTTTACATGGGCCACTCAGTCAAACAATTTAAGTTTCAAATTTAAAACATTATTTAAAAGTAACGCCAAAACAACTACAAAAAAAGAAAAGTAAAAGACTGCGGCGTTGTCAATGCTTAGTAACTTGTGCCATGAATAATTAATCAAAGTTTTGCCGATTTTGTGGCATAAACAAGCAAGAAACCTAAATATTTTGCTTGTACTCGCTCAAAGACACGAAGATATTTGACTCAGCTTGAAGGTACAAAATAGTGACAGCTGAGAAGCATTGCTCGGCTAATGTTATGCCTTGTCACATTTCTTACGCAAATGAACCGGTTTCCTTTAAATATGAGACATCAAACAGGTTTGAGCTCGAGCTCCTGAAGCTGAACGGTGATATCGAACGCCTTTCAATAGAGAGACAAAGGTTTAAATTTGAATTAGATCCTGTAGAGATCGGGGGCGGAACGTTTCTCTGTCGGACTGCAATAGAATAAGCTTAAGTTTTCGGTTAGGTTTTGATAAGGCTTACGCTTAGACTTTTTAGGCTTAGATATGAGATCGTGTTTACGCTTAGGCTTTAGACCTAGGCTTAGGCTTAGGCTTAGGAATAAGCTTATACAACGGTTACGGCACTGTGCGCCTTAAAGGTACGACTGTGATGCAAAAGAAAATATGATGCGGGAAAGCGAAAAGTTTTATTCACACGTGCAATTTTGCACCAAGCACTCGCATCTACAACTCGTACGAAATACTTGCAGCTGCAAGTATTTCCAAGAAAATAGCACTTTCATTCAGAAACTAGACATAAATTTATATGAATTATTTGTAGACGACTGTAATCAATATCAGGCATAACCTGTAAATTAGTAATTTGTCCAATGATTATGAATTAATTTGGCTGGCCAGGTTATTCATGCCTGTTAATTCATGGCGTTTATTCATCATAAATAAATTGCAGCTGCAAGAGGTCTTGGAAACACCTGGTCTCTCTTATAACTTAAGTTAGGCTAAGTCGCTGGTAAACAGCGTAAAATACTTAAATAATGACAACTGTACTTATGCTTTGCATGGCCACATTGAATATTTATTTGCGGTGTTGGTTGGCTTTTGTTGCTATAATCACCCAGCTAGGCGTCAGTCATGCTGTCGTTATGTTGTTATGTTGTTGTGGTTTTGGCAATGAAGGAGCTGGTTTGTGTGCCTCCGGCAATCACGAAAGCAGTAGATTTTTTGCAAATTACAATTATTATTGATTTTTTGGCAGTTACTTGCAGTCGGTTTTTTGTTGTCAGAGTTTGAATTTTTTATTATCGTGGATTTTGCATTGCATTGCTTTTATAAGTCTTGGACATAGGTTGGAATAGTTAATATTATCCACTGGTGCTCCATGTGAGCGATTTTGCTGATTACTAGCGGCGTGCTAAGCGTACATAGCCTACGGGCGTAGTGGTAATTTGGGAGTTCTGGAGACATTGGATGTGCTAACGGAGATAATTTGGAGAATTGCGGGGTATTACGGCAATTCTAACGGGATTAGAGTTGTCTGACTAAGGGATTCAGGGTATTTACAGAATATTGTCGAGTTTTGTGTTATTTGAAGTTAACGGCGTTCGTAGAAACACCAGTTAGCTCATTTGTAATTAAACAACGATAAAAAACTACTAACAAAGGAAACTTTCGGCACTAATGTATAAAATAACTCGATAACTTAAGCATACATCGTTTGGTGGCCATAATGTGTACTTTTGTACGAGGTTTGCTGGAAATAAACATACAAACGGCTGCATTTCTGAACCAGGGCTATACAGCACTACAATAAAAAATAGATTTAAGTTAGAGATTGGCTAGAAATATACAATATCATGAACTTTTTATACCCACAACAACGTATATTCTCTTTAAAAAGAATTTTATTTAGTTAGAGTATTGTGCAAATTTGATTAGTTAACAAGAAAGAAAATTCCGAAAACAAAATCTGGGCATTGTACCAAAATGAGTAAGGACTATCGAGGGTCTTATTCGAAGAGTTCCAAATTAAAAGAATAAATATAAAAACCAAATTAAAACGAATGAAAATTTTAATAAAGGGAGTACATGCAGATGTTAAAAACTCTGAGTACGTTTCTGATCTTGGAATATTTTACAAGTTAATGTACCATCCCTCGCCATTGTCAAAAAATGTCCATGCTATTATGGGACTGTAGCAATAAAATTACAGCTATTACTTGCACCAAATAATTGTTTTCACACTATTGAGCTAGTATGTTGTTTCATTACAGTCCATTCTTATGACATTTTCGAAACATGGTAGGGCATTTAGGCAACGTGTTTTTCTTGCGCCAACAATAGAATTTACCGAAAAATTTAAATTTCACGCTTAAATTTGTATTTTCAGGCTAAACATTAATGGCAAAGTTATCTTTCTCATAATGTCTGTGTATTTTTCGAATATATTTTTAGCATTGTTTTAAATTTATTTCATTGACTCGCATGATTCAAGTTTGAAAAACTTCAAAACAGCGAGGGTTATACATCAACTTCGAAACTTCTGTGAGGCAAGAAAAATTCACTTTTATATGTTTCAAAATTAGCTGTATTATCTAAAGTTAATTTTTTACATTTAAATCAGGATACTCTCAGAAATAATGTATTGGCTATGCCCTGAATTAAAATAGACGAAAGTGCTCTTCTAAAACGATTGGTTATGTAAATGCGCTGTGCTACGCTACGGCTGGTAAGCAGCTATGCAAACGCAAAAATGCTACATCACCCATGCAGGTCATTTTCAAATAGTTTTGTTAACGGATAAATATTAGCCATTCGGGAAATTTAAATTTTGGCAGGAAAATTTTAATTTTGGTGGGAAAATTTTAATTTTGGTGGGAAATCAAATTTTGGCGGGAAAATTTATATTTTGGCTTAAAATTAAAATTTAAATTTTGGCGTGAGCCGAAAGCATTCAAATTTTGGCAGGAACATTCAAATTTTGGCAGGAACATTCAAATTTTGGCGGCAAAATTAAAATTTTCGAGGGAAATTCAATTTTAGGGGGAAATTCAAATTTCTATGCGAAGATTTACATTTTGGAGAGAAAATTCAAATTTTGGAGGAAAAGTTCAAATTTTGTGAAGAATTCAAATTTTGGCTTGAGAAACCAAGTTTTTACGGTAACTTCAAATTTTGGATGGAAATTCAAATTTTGTCGGCAAATTAAATCTTGGCGGGAGAAATAATATTCCATTTATCGTACGCGATTTCACGCAGAATCGCAGAAGTGTAAACCCATTGCTTTGGTCCTGCTAAAGCTGACAAAATTTATAGCAACATGTTCTTCTATGGTTAGCCTTAAAATATTAACCGATAAAATTATAATTATATAGCAAGCAAAAACGTATTAAATATCAATTTGAGCCTTCTTGCCACCAACTTGAACATTCTTACGCCGTTACAGAAGCCAGTTTGCAAGAACTAATGCACGTTCCAGCAACAAATCCATAATCACAACATCCTTTACGAGCAACCATTGTTTTGCATTGAGACTGTAGGGATGTTTCAGTTGTGCCAGTTGAACAAGTCGCAGGGCATTTACCTCGAATCACCCTTGAAGAGCATGCGTTTCTTTGAGAGTAGGTTTGACAACTTGTGAATGATGAATCGACAGCCACTGGACATGAATTGGAAATGGTGGAACCTTCAGTTGGTTGAGCAATAGTTGTCGTTGTTGCTCCTAGTGGTGTTGTTTGGCTGCCCATGGTTGTTGAAACCGCAGATGTTGACCCTAATGGTGTTGTTGCGCTGTTTTTGGTTGTCGGACCTGTAGATGCAGTTGCATCCGCAGTTGTTTTTACAACAGCAGGAGTTGTTGAACCAGGCGCAGCAGAAGCTAAAACATAATTTTGTACACCTGTTCACATGTTCAATTTTGCGGCCATAAGCTCTACACTGAATTGATATGTCGGGTGTGCAAAACTGTTGTGAATACACATCGCATATGTATAGATACTTTATAAATTATTCCTCGCTCTGTAAGTATTCAATTTAGAATTAAAACAATAATAAATATGGACAACGTTTAAGGGGC
Source organism: Enoplolaimus lenunculus (assembly GCA_030248215.1). Lineage (NCBI taxonomy): Eukaryota > Metazoa > Nematoda > Enoplea > Enoplida > Thoracostomopsidae > Enoplolaimus > Enoplolaimus lenunculus. The sequence goes on from JASANG010002020.1 coordinate 9,964, forward strand.
GGAACAGTAGATTAAGCGTATTCCTAAGCCTAAGACTAAGCCTAAGCGTTGCAAAGATGAGTTCCTAAGCCTAAGCCTAAGCCTAAGCCTAAAGCCTGAGCAAAAAATATAATCCAGTACCTAAACCTACTCTTATAGAACAACCAGAAACCTGGACGCCCCTTAAAGTAACATGGGCCATAAACATAGTAAAATTAACGTACTTGCAGGTGTGTTGCACCCATAGTATTTGTTTATTTTTAACTTGTCTAATTCTGACACCGCGTCTAAACCAACTTCAACCGGTGATCCATCAGGATATGTTGGATTTAAAATTGTCATCGCTGGCAAGTTGTCTCGTCTGCAATAAATCAACTTCAACGTCTATATACGTGGTATTCAGAACGCCTATTTATCACAGGTTGCAACTGCATCGTCGCAAACATTAACATGCTTCCAAACTGTTCTTAATCTTTTATCGGATGAACAACCAAAACTGGAATGTCCAGTGACATTAGGTTACGAGCTGAATACGATATGAGGTCTACTACCGGACAAAATGTTTCCCTATAGTGTAATAGGGACAAAACGTGTCCCAAGCTGTCCCGGATATAACGTGAACACCGAATGATCCCGCGACCTCGCCTAAATTAACATCAAGCGGGTCACATCAGGTTAAGTTAAATGTAAAATATCCATGGCTGGCAGATTCTCTGTTGTAAAACATTTATCTCTTCATGAAGCCAAAGATACGGGTATCGGAGGAATATACAAGAAAAAATAATAAGGATGTGTTCTGTCGAAACTAATATCAAAACTGAAAAATTCATATTTACTGGCCTTAGAACGGCTCCAATAAAAGCACCTTCAGAATCCACGAGTAAAGAATTCACAGGGCGTTTATGTGTCGTCCAATTTATTCTGTGTCTGGCGTGTGGAAATTACAAACACTTTTTCCTTGTTCGGTTTAGAAAAATGACAGCAAAAGGAAGTCAAATTGAGACAAATTAATAAACTGTATATTGATTTGAAAATGGACTCTTGGGTTACAAATGACTATGAGGTCTTAAAAAGTGCCCGCCGTGTGGAAATTGGAAACGCAATTTCGGCGTACGGTTGTGAAAAATGACAGCAAAAGAAAGTAAAATTGAGACAAATAAATAAACTGTATATTGATTTGAAAATGGACTCTTGGGTTACAAATGACTATGAGGTCTTAAAAAGTGCCCGCCGTGTGAAAATTGGAAACACGATTTCGGCGTCCGGTTGTGAAAAATGACAGCAAAAAGAAATTGAGAAAATCAAAACATGCCACTTGGTATATTAAGGCATCTTATAAATCGTATATAACTTTTAAATTACAAATTACTAGGTTATTTTAAAAAATGTAGGAACAGAAAATTGAAACAGTTTTTACAATGGATGGCAAATTGGTGTGATTTTTGGTGTAAAAAAAATGAAAATGACCGCAAAACTGTAGTAAAAAATGGAGGGCCAAAACTATGGTTAGATTTCACTGTAGACGCTTGATGTAATGCGCCGTTCACAATAATTTTGTCAACGGAGCCGCAAAATATGCCATATCCCAAGGCTATCGCGAGGTCATTTTGAAAATGACCTCGTGATAGCCTTGGGCTATAAGAGAAATCGCTTATAGCTCAGGGCTATCACGTGTCAGCCCCGTCCTCGAAACTGGCTAAATTCGAAAAAGTTTGTGATAGCTCAGGGCTATAAAGTAATGCAAATCAGCATGGGTTCAAACAAGTATCTAAAGTGCATCGATTTATGCGTGTGTAAAAGTGTATGAAATTTTATAAGGCTAACGAAATAAAAACCGTTATGTGAGCGAGCAGTTTCGCTTTACCCGGAGCAAAGATGTATACAAGGCATAGTAGGCAACGTTTCGGATTTAAGCTTAAAGTTTTGAAATTAAAATCTTTGATGAAAATTATTAAATTAGTGATGTCACAATGTTTTTTAGTTTTTCTGTGATAAGCAATTAATGGCCGGCCAGTCAGCCGGTTCCTGGCTGGTGCATAACGCTAAGTAAGCGGGATATATCACGAAATTTTGGGAAAGACTCAAACATGCGCTTTAACTGGCTGTTAACATTTCTCTCTGTTGTTATTGTGAAGGGGTATATGAGCGCTATATCCCCAAAGTTTATGGAAAAAGTAAAAAAAAACGCTTTTTACTGGTTAGAATGTTACGCTTTTGATTTCACTAAATACAGCAACCATCGCTTCTAATTTCAAAAATTTTTTCTTCCTCAAAATTCAAACATATCTATGAAACTTGACCATTACATTCAATTTGATTGGTCCGATGAAAGATTAATTGTGAATGAAATACCTGGAGAATATATATTGTAGGAATTTTGCGAATTAATGACAATCAGAATGCGGCAAAAATGCAAGTCTGTACTTCCTAACGTCCACGTCGATAAATCGAGAAAGAAGTGTGACCATTGGTCATGGTCACAATCGTGTATTATAGCTGTTGAAACGAGTGGACCAACTGGGACTAAGTTAGTAATTAATCCTCACAAACAAAAGTTCCCCCGCCACAAACTAGAATCTAATATGCTTAGGGTTAAGCCTAGGTTTTGGCTTATGTTTAGATTAGGCTCCTGTTTTAGGCATAAGCATATGAAGTTAATAGACTTCGGGACTATAGCCAGATAAGTGAGCAAAGCAACAGGCAAACGGGGTGTTGCTTAGCCATTCAACAAAATTATTGGCCAACTACAAAAAAGTTTAGCTGCTTTGCACGTCATAAATCGAACACATACGACGTGTCTTTAGGAAGCTGAGCTGGCTACGGACCTGTAAAGGCTTCAGCTTTTTACACTTCTAAGTGCAGTTTCAGGTAACAGCACATAATACCACTTCGCAGTAAATGACGAAAATCGGTAACACTAACCTTAGGTTAATGCGTTGTGTCACTCGATTTAAATTTTTAATTGCTGTTTAATTGGTTCTAAAAGCAGTTCATAGATATGTGAGTAAAAGCCAGTTTTAACACACATCGTTCGTGTCTTGTTCACTTATGTGCCGTTCATGCGTGGTGCACCGGCTAACTGGGGCAACCTGGAACACGTTTTGTCCCAATTAGAATAGCGGGTAACACTTTGTTTACATGTTGGTCTGCCATCAAAGTCAAAAAATTTGAATTTTATGATATCCTGATGTGACATTTTCTGCTTGTACTCCGATATCATATGTTATTCAAAATACTGTTCGTCAATATTATATATCATTTTTGAAAATGTCTGTAAGGTTGTGGTAAACTAGCCTGAATGTCTTGTGAAATATCATATGATACTAAAATAAAATGTTTGAATTTTTGTACGAAAGAATATATTTGGGCAACATTTGCGCCGGAAATATAAAATAGAAGTCAATTCAGTATTCATAATCAATTTAAGCTGCATTATCTGACTTTTTGTTATATTAATCGATTGTAGGGATGCCACTCGATCCGTGACTCCGCTGAGTTGGAAATTTTCTGGGGAAACCCGAGAGACGCGAAATATTAGCGTGTCGGGTTGGAAAAACACTGGTTGAACTGTTGTTAGAGCCGTAGCGGAGTTTTCGCCTGGGGGTCCATGTGTGTGACCCCTGGGTGCAGTATTCCGTCGGCGTGAAGTTTGATGGTTTCAAATTTGAAATGTTAGGGTCTGAAGGGAGAGCGCAGGTAAGCAAAAGGAATAGAAAAAGTTGAATCAAACTTGGTTTGATTGTTTTTGAGCCCAGAGCAGTCTCTCCTGTCTCTTGACGGCTGGGTGATATGGTGAAAGTCACGGTAAATTTTAAATTTTAAATGCAAAATATGTTGTATATATTGTTTATATTATTGAAACTTACCTGTAAGATGTTGGAAATTGTCAAGTTAATGCTGATATTGCGTTTTATGAAGTAACTGGCGGCTGATATTTACTGCTTGACTCGTTTTGCAAATTTTGAAAACGTAGAGTTCAAATTGGGCGGCTAAATCTGTTCTGCGAGTTTCTAGTTCTTTGAAAAGCCGACAGGGGTATAGTATATTTCAAGTTTCACACTGATTACGTGCTGAATAAGGTGGGCTAGCTGGTGATTACAGGATTGCTGGGTTTAAAGATGGCGTGCGTTACTTCGTGGAATAACGCTCTATATCATGCGTGTTCAATTTTGTAGTGATTTGGTTTTGTGAATTCTAATTTGAGAATGAAAAGTCATATGAAGTAGTTGGGAATTGTACAAGCGCTGTACGGGCTGTTCCGGTGCGGGTAGCTTTAAAAAATTTTCTTTATTGGACAGTGAAAAGTTTTGGTAAATGCTGCTTTGAGTTTGGTTGGACTCCGGGTTTTAACCCAATTGCATTCAGATCGTTAACGAAATAAAAGAGAATAAAGCGCATAACGCTTATAACTTGTGTAAATATAATTGCTGGAATTCCTTTTTCCGCGAGTGGAAAGTCCAGGCTTATTTTCTGTTGACTGAAACAACCAACGTCGATCAAACATGGAACCACACGCCAGAAACACTCCGCCACTAACGCCCCGCCAACAGAACCTGTGTCATCGGCCTCAGAAACAATTCCCGTTTCACCTAAAACATCGGCCCGGCTAAACCCGCTCGCAGCAGAATTTCGCCCTGTAACGCCAGAAGGGGGCCGGTGGGCGGCAGGTCCACCGGCTCGGAGATTTGGACACGTGGTAAACTGCGCATCGGCAGGAGGCTGATCAGATAAACGGGAAACACGACAAAATCTGAATGTCACATGATATTGGTTTACAAATCACTGATCTCGATCGATCGTTGCATACAAATAGCCATGTGTCATATTATGCCATTAACAATTTATGCTTATATCACCAGGTGGAACTAATTATGAGTTCAAACATTTAAAAGACTGTGAACTTGCGCAATATAAACAATAACGAGATAGTCTGTCGTATTTTTTCCAAAGACGATTGTGTGTGAAGATGGCGTTGCTACAATTATTTTGCAGCTTCAATTGTTGCTATTACGTTTTTAAAAATTTGTTGAAGAAACTGGTTATGGTTACTGAAAATCATGAATGCACGTTTGATCGATTATTTTCTTTATTACTTCCAAAATGACTAAACTTGAAATGCGCTTTGATTTTACAAATTCCTGTTTTTCCGGGGTCATTGTGAAAGTACCCAGATTCATGTTATGAATAGATATTCGCACTTTCATATAAGCTGTTGAAATTTCAACTACTTTCAAGTGTAAATATATTAATTAAACAAGCATATTGCGTATTGCAATAAAGTTGAGGCATCAGCGATAAAAATTATTGTCATAATACTAGAATATTTTTACATAACAGGAACCCGAACCTGAATTTGGGTTAAGGCAGTTTCGATCCACAGTGGATCGGTGACCCAATCTCTTCCTATATGCTACCCAGCTTTAATTATATAGGAACGCTAATTCGTCTAGTCTTGCAACTAAATATTGTGAGCAAAGTTCCAAGAAGGTTCATAGGTTTACGCAAAATTGGTCGTAAAACACCATTGTTTCGACACGGTGAACTATTTTTAAGCTGAGTGCGGAAACGGCTAAGACATACGCATGGCTGAAGCAGCATTTACCCTAAAGTGCAGTTGCTAGGTTAAAAATACAGCACTTACTTGCTTCCGGCATACAGATCATAGTGCATTACACTTTTGTAATCGTAGTCAATGCCCTGTAAATTAACATTTTCTGCAGGATATTTTTCGTACTGTTCCCGCGCAGATGCATCCATCAAATTTTCGAAGTGCACTTTAACATATTTGTCTCTATCAGGCCGCGTTTGTTCATGATCAAACGTTAGGACGTGCATGAGTTCATGATAAACAGTAGCGGCGAGTTCGCACCCTTCTCCTAAAATTAACAATTATTCATTCAAATTGATTGTGCTTTTACGTTTTAAAATACTCAACTGAAAATCATGTTGGCTTAGTAATTCGGAATTTTTTATCTCAAAGGTAGTTAACGCATATGTCGGGCACACGTTACCAACGGGCACTGCGCACACAAAATGTCCCCTTCCAAAACAAAATCAATAGCTTGACCGGCTTATCTATTATTGAAACACTTGATTTTCCAAAAGAATCATAACTAGTAACGGATATCATAGAGTTTCGTAGAAACTCTATTCTGATTAGACTATTTTGCAGTAACACTGTATTGGACGTTGAAAGCATTTAAAATAGTGTGCTGGACAATATTTTTATGTGGCAGACACATTTTGGACACAGCTTTATCCATATTTTGGCGGAAAATGCAAATATTGGCGGGGTAATTCAAATTTGGACGCAAAGTTTAAATTTTGAAAAAAAATGATTCAAGATTTGGCGAAAGAGTTCAAATTTTGTTAGGAAAATTCAAATTTTGTGGTATAATTTAAGTTCTGGCTCGAAATTAGAATTTTGGCTGGGAAATTTAAACTGTAACCGGAAAATTTACATTTTGCTGGATGTTATGTGTCATAAACGTAATAATGCGCACAGAGTGGTATAAATTGTCCAATTGCCCACTTTAAATAGTGTCAAAATTGATGCGATAACCAGGGCCTTGTGACAACACCCACCATGTATTTCGATAGCCGGTATTGTCCTGACAGCGGTCAAAGGGAGAAGTGACAAAACAAAATGATGTTTGTGTTGTCCTTGGACTCTGCAAAGACACACGATCTAAATATAACATCCTTTTTAATAGAGTTCCTGCAAATGACATGAGTCCTTACCCAGACGCGGACAATTTTTTACTGTAGTGCGCGTATTATTACGTGGTTGGGGAATTTCTAATTTTTCGATAAACTCTAAGTTTAGCGCGAGGATAACATACTGCCAAAATACTTTGCCATTTTTCTTAGATAACAAAAACGCGCTAAATTAATTATCTTATTTAGGGCTTTCTTGCGACAGGTTTTAGACTGTAACGAGAAAGTCAGACGGTTGGCCTTGCCGCACCTCTATATTTAATATTAACATAATGCGTAAACTGTATGCAAAATATCCGGCAATGCAATGAACTGTAGCATGGGGGCTAGGACTACTGACGAGGGGTGTAATTTTTGATTTGTATCCCCAACAAGACATTTTTCCTGCCAACAGTTTTCAATTGAATCAGCAGCCTTAGGAAGTTTTTATGCTATCTTCCGAATTGGTTACATTTTAGGGCATCCCTTTTACTTGCTGCTACCTGAAATTCTACTTGTGTATAAGTGTGCGGTATGTATGTATCTTTGTGTAAATATGTGTGTATATGTTATGCATAGAAAAGCGCGTTTTGAGTTTCAGTTTTTTTGTAGTGTGATGAGTTAAAATACAGTTGTGGAAACGGAGATTTCTGAAAAGGGGCGCGCGACACGTATCTAACTGAGAAAAATCCAAGAGTGAAGGCGGTGTGACGTCAAATGTAGTTTTTATTAAGTCGTAATACAAAATTTTGGTTCTGAAAATGTTGGATGGTTTAAGGTCTGGGTTACACCCATAAATTCGCCAGTGGTGTAAGAATTATTGAATGTGTACAGTCGTGCCCGTCTCTAGATAAACTTGATGTAGGTTTCGGTTCAAAAGAAGGGCGCGCAGGGATTTCACTTGACCTAAACACTTGGTGACATATCGCTGGAATTGTTTTATATGGATTAGAAAATTTCTGTGTTGTGAGGCCTAGCCTTTCATATTCTTGTCTAACTTTACGGATCCGATGTAATGGAACATCTACGTTAAACTGCACGCGCTACTGCAAAAAATGTGTGGGTCTGAGTAAGGCCCGGCGTATAAAGTCCGGTAGTCTATAACAAGGACGTAAAGACATATTGCACTGTGTTCGTATAGCATCGCAAATATACATAAGAACAACACAAACACATATATACACTTATTTGTTTTGCTTAATTTTATCTTTTGTCCCGACTCCTTCCGTACAGTGTCGGGACAATTAATAGTGTCTACGGACCGCATAGGATTGCACCGGCACGCTAGTTGCAGCTTCGATTTCTACACATATCCCCACCGGGTGGTTGGACAAATGTTTACATTTGCGTGCGCATTATATGGTGGATGACCCATAATGCGTGCATCTATACATATGCATATTCATTTATAATCGGTGAATGAACACAGTGTTACAGCTGTAATAACTATCGTGGAGACTTGTTTTTATATCTACAGTTTGTTGTTTTGCATGGTATTCCCTTTAGAAATAAGTGAAGTTTTTAGCGTAGATATTTAGGGTTATCTGAGAGTTTTATGTCTACTTATGTCGAAATTAAAAAACAGGCACTTTAAAAAACGAGTGAGTTCTTAATTGACGTGTAATTAGCCATGAAAATTTTAATAATAGTTTTGGATGTCTTAGCGAATATGACCCTTTTTAATAATTTTAGTAAATCTAATTTTTAGGTCATAATATATTCAATTTTATGTTTTCTAGCCGAAGCATTGTTTTTAGACAAACTTTGGAAATTTTCAGCTAAATTTTTGTTTGAAAGTCTTGGTTTTCGTTAAAATACTGTATTTTAACCCCGTCTCACATTGAGTTGCCTATAATCAACTCAGCGCAGTGTATATACGTTAAATAGTATATATCGCACCGTGTTTAACAATTGCAACTCGTATACATAGTACGAAATCACCACAAGACGTGAGAGCCCCCTCGGGCTCGAGCGTCAAGCTCCTATAGCTGAGTGGTGATGGTATACGCCTCCCACTCCAGTCACTGGAGTTCGAATCCTAGCATAAAAGTAGGTCTCAGGGGAAGTAGAAAATATTCATGTGAGAAAGGGTTAAAGGTATTTTTGGGAATCTGAAAGATCAATTTTATTAAAACAAATTGCTTTGTTCAAAACAAACATACTTGATTTTAATCTAAAAAACTGAATTTCTAAGTCAAAACAGCTTTTTAGTTGAGTTTAGCAAATTTAAAGTTAATATTTTTAAGAAAAACTTGTCGTTAAGTTAAATTTAGTGGTTTTCTAGCATTTTTGAAAATTTTTTAAAGATTTTGTACAAGTTTTTAGAACTCCATTATCCTTTCGGTTCACGAATAGATAAGCGCAGCGCCACTTAGGTTTAGGGGCTCAGTTTTTACGGGAGTGAGTTTCTGCGCGATGGCTTAGCGGATTTTGTAATGTAGAATTAAAGATTATTACAGTTAATCGCTTTTGAGGTGTTCTTAGTGATAGGCGCGCGCAGTGGACATTTATTGTAGAGGTACTGTAGTGTATTATTGAGATACGATTGTTCGGAGCCCGTTGTGTACGATAAATTGGTTAGCCTAAGTAGAGATTTTTACTAAATTTAGTGTGAGTTGGGAATTTTGCGAAAATTCATGTGCGATATTTATTTCTAAGCCGGCTTGTGGATTTTTTGTCTGCCATTGAGTCGGTAGGATTAATTTTATGGCTGGAGTATCATAGCTTGCACACAAGAAATTTTTTGCAAGGAGCCCCTAAGTTTCAAATAATATTTAAACAACACATTCTTGTGTAGTTTATCTAGTTAGACAAGAAGTAGCTGGTTTGTATGATGATGATTGCAAGTATTCTGCGGTGTAAATAAGTGCTGTTTTGGTGTTTTAAACGGTTTAATGAGCGTATTCACAGAGTGAACTTCAAGAGATGTTTTGCGATTCAAGGGAGTCGTAATAAATCTTACGCATTTGTTTCCACCGGACTTGAGTTTAATTGAGCTATTTAGATTTATAGATCGCATGATTTTTATTGTAAGAAGTATAGAGTTTGTGCGTGCTTCAACAACTACGGACTTAAGAAATTGTTCTCCAGAATGCAGACCCAATTGAATGTCTAGGTGCGGTCATTTTTTATTTAGAGCCAAAATGTTTGCGCACAGTTTCGAAACATCAGTAAAGCTAACCTTTTTAAAACAATCTAGTGGGACGATAGATGTGCGTAGTACGCGTATGATAACGTGTGAGTGACATAAGGGTTTATGATAAACTGTAGCGGGTAATCCACAACCATCTTAGATCTAACTTTGTAAAATACTTAAATTGTCGTACACAAAGCCATTTGTTCATCTCCGAAATACATTTTGTTCCAACGCTTTAAGTATCTGGACTTTTTTGATTCAGTTCACCAAGCAAAACGTTGTTACAATTACCAGCATTAGCACCGCGTATTTCTTTTTCTACCTCAGGATTTGGATTTTCTCAGTTTATTTACCCGCTGTTTGCACAAAATGATCCTCTTTTGTAACTATGCAGATTTCAATATCTAACCCTCCACCTAATCATTATATACCCAAAGTTAAATTTTTGAAAAGCTCTATGTTTGAAGACATGAGTGCTGCCTTCGTAAAAGGCAATGACTTATGCACCATCCAGGTTATACTGCGCTCGCCAATGTCAAAAATGTCCCACCATTTTATAGCTGGCTAATTTACGAACACTCTCTAAAATAGTGTCCAAAGTTTTGACTAGCTATAAAAAAGACTTACAAAATATAGTAAAAGGGCAAAAATAGTGTGAAAAATATCACCCTTTTAAAACACAGTTCAAATTGTAGTCAATGTCTACAAATTGTAGTGTTTACAATTTTTTCTATTTTGTTCAAATTTGTGCACGGAAATTTACAATTTGGCGAAAAAAATTCAAATTTTGGCGGGAAAATTCAAGTCTGGGCGGGAAAACATAAATATTGACGGGAAACTCTAATTTCGGCGGGAAAATTTAAATATCGTGAACAAATTTAAATTTTCGCGGGAAATTCAGATATTGGCAGAAAAATTCAATTTTTGGCGGGAAAATTTAAATTTTGGCAGAAAACTCAAATCTTGGCGGATCCTTGGTGGGAAATTAAAAATTGAGCGAGAAATTCAAATTTTTTTGGTAAATTATAACTTTTGCCCGAGAAAAATTACACTGCCACAATGCCCTGCTATTTTTCGAGAATACACTAAGAATAACATGCAAAAGCAACATACTAGATAAATAGTGTGAAAATAAATATTTTAAGGGCATGAAATAGCTGTAATTTTATTGTTACTTTCAATTAATGACATATACATTTTAAGACAGCGAGGAAAGCAGTATAACCGTGATGGTGCATTAGCAATCTCGAGTCGATTGGTAAAAAATTGTTATTTTTTTACTTTGCTAAACCATGTCATGCGCCAATTCACTTGGGTTGACGCGCGAGCAACAAAATTCTATGGAACAATAAATTTGACGATGGTATGTGGCGAATGTACTATGGTCTTGCTGTGCACTTCTGTTTGGTATAAGTAATAAATTTCAAACTTTACCAATAGATACGTCCTGTTTTCCACCAACTCTACCCAAAAGCGTCGAGCAATTATTAACTCCTAAATTTGTGATGTAAATATAATCAGTTTGAGTTGTGCGTTCAATCTATAAAAATAAAAAGTAACAACGGTTCCTAAACAGACTCGTTTAAAGATACGCTTTTGGATTTGTATTTAATTAAAAAATTGTTGACTTCATGCTCACAAGGTTTATTTCTGCAATGAACGGTGTGTTGCTCTTGTATATTATCAATGGATCCGTCGCAGCTGGATTCGCTCCCTGCCTTTATTCAAGCCTCTTGTGTGTGGTTTTTGTTTTAAGCTACGGTTCCTAAACAGACTCGTTTAAAGATACGCTTTTGGATTTGTATTTAATTAAAAAAATTGTTGACTTCATGCTCACAAGGTTTATTTCTGCAATGAACGGTGTGTTGCTCTTGTATATTATCAATGGATCCGTCGCAGCTGGATTCGCTCCCTGCCTTTACAAATTTACAGTTACGCCATTGCTGTCTGCAGACGGCCGCCGAGATGTTTAAATCATTTTTTGTAAAATTGCTAATTGTGAGCCGGTTTTGTGTCAAACTACAAACGCTGTTCTTCTGGGAGGAAAGTTAATAAAATTCAAACGTATGTGAACCGTGGATTCGACCGACTCTTTCTGGCGTTTCAATCTTTTCTTACCGCGTATGGGTTGCGCTATACCGGCCCCACGCAACGCCGCGCGATGCAAAGCAATAAGCTTTGGCAATGTCTGGTGACGCGCGGCGTTGCGTTTCACAGAAAGAAGACATAACGCAACCGTTATTGTAGTTGCACACCAGCTGTTGAACATAGTAGTGCATCCGGAAATTTGTAAGAAAAGCAATTGTTTATAAAACTTGTCAGCGTGCTACTGCACTTTGTGGTGCATCCAGAAATTTATGAAAAAAGCGATGCGCAAGAAATAAAATATGGAAAAAAACTCACGCGCAAAGCGAGCGAGAATGCGAACGCCATTTTAGTATAATAATCGTTAATAGAAAGGTTTGGTTTTGAATACTGTTGCACGAGCTTAGGCAGGGGTGCTCGGTGCTCCCCGGTTTGGTACCGTCAATTGCATTGTATCGTTGTGCAAAATAAATTACACAATTCAAATCTTACCATTTTAATGCAAGTTGTGTCTCGCATTAGTTGAATCCCTTCATTGATCGCGGTTTTAGCTTTTGCCGACAAACTATTGTCGATAGTATAGAAAACTGTCTGATCTGGCCATTTAAATACCTTGCTACCAGGTATTTCGACTAAAACCTAATTAGATGTTGAAACATTTACTGTATTGACCGGAATAAGAGAGGGAGGGGTAATAAGAGGGGGCGACCCCATTTTGAGTCCGAATCAATTGGAGTCCGTATCCCTAATAAAAGTCCGTAAGCGGATAGAGTCCCTAAACCCTAATTGGAGTCCATAAATGTCAATTATCTCTTATTGAAGCGCATAAAGGACTCTAGGCCCAAATAATTTGCGTTCGAAACTTTAAAGCGTACTTAAATTTTGAAAGTACATTCTTAAGTATAACCTTGGATTATCGCTCAAGCTGTTGAAACAAGACAAATAAACGTTTAATTGAACTGATAATTGCAGTACCGGATATATAACAGTAACGAAGGATGGCGGAGCGTGGGTGAAAAATAAATAAGAGTCCGTAACCGAATAACAAGGGGGGTACCCTCTGGAGAGACCAAATAAATATCAGTCCCCCATCTTATTCGGGTCACTACAGTATTGAACAAGGAGTGAACTTGATGAAAGATATTTTTAGCTGAATTTGCGATCATTTTGATCAGGTTTTGTGTCCGATTAGCTGTTTAAGAAGTTTTGTTCAGGTGCGTACGTAAATAACATTGTCGCTAAGCACTCAGGAACCTGTTTCGTGTGTTGTTAAATATCGACCCTCCAATAAGTAGTGGGGGGGGGGGGTTGAAAAAATGCGCTTCACGCTGCTACATTTAGTGCTACGTTATTTCCATAATTTGCATACTCTTGTCAGAAGAGTCAGTATCGACTATTTAAACAATCAATTGACAGCATCGATATTTTGGTTGAGTGTACGATGTGGACAACAGCATTTTCTTAGAAACAGATAAACAAACGTGCCATGCCCGCAACAAGGTCAAATAGCTACAAGGGCCAAAGCGACTTCAAAGAGGAACATGCGGTTAAAATAACAAGCTTATAACTGGAGATAAAACTTTACTTTGAGCAGAGTGCATCCGGAATTCCGGTTCCGGTAACAAATCCGGTATTTTTTACCGGAATTTTCTGGTATTTTCGGTATTGAAAAATTTTTGTCATTCAAAATTTAAGAAAAATTGAATTTATCTATATGTTTCCACCTACTGTATTTGTTTCAGGGATTTGGCATTCTAAATGGTGTGTTTTACAGCATTAAAAGCGATAAAATAGCGCTTAAAATGAATGTTTCGGTAACAAATATTTTTATTTTCTGGCTCCGGTTCCGGTATTTTATAATTCCGATTGCACCCTGACTACGAGGTTTAAAATTTATCTTAAGGGGCTGAGCCCGCTGGCTATCTTCTAGCTCCGGCCATGAAACGTGCTCGGCACATACCAAGCACAGCGATATCTTGAATATCTGGGTTGCTTTGGCTGTTATTCAGAGTCATGGCTGCGATAAATTTTTCTCGCGTATGATTGGCAGTCCATCGAATGTCGCCTTCTCTTAATTCGCCCGGAGGCCGGCCAGTCATTGATAACACATTGCTCACCTAAAACATTACTTATAATTGAAGGCAGACAAAATTCATATAATTATCACTGATCCCCATTGGTCAAATTTTAACTTAAAGTTTTTCAAAATACCAGAGGGAACCAACGTTTACTTTGCATCGCTAGGGTACACCTACTGGAATTTGGTTACGGGTTGTGATTTATTTCTTAATCTATTTTTGTTATTTAGACCATTGCTTTTCTCTTATCACATTCACATTTTTGGACAAAATATTTTAAGTCATTACTAAAACTTCTGCGATTTGTCTGACTGTAACAATTGAAGTAGCATGTTTAGGGATTATTGACATATATACGTTTGTTTTACGATTTTCAGACTATTCATTTGCCGAGCCTGGTTTACAAATTTTGACTTCAACCAAACTTCTAAGAACAGTTAATTCAAAATTTATGTGCCAGTTCAACTCTTCTGAAATTTATGATCTGAAATTAACTAACACAATCTGAATTTAAAAACATAAACACAGTCTAGAGTTTAACACCTGCTGAAACCCGCTTAAATTTATTACAGTTTATGAATTGATAAACTATGTGATACGCAAAAATAAACGGGCCATGTATAGAACAGGGCCGGATCGTTTTCTGAAGGGCTATAATAGAGTCAAACCGGGGCAGCTTGGGACACCTTTTGTCCCTATTAGACTATTGGGTCACATTTTGTCTGCTTGTAGACCCCATATCGTGTTCAAAAATTCGTATTTGTCTGCTAATATAATGTGTAGGTCACCTTTTGTCCTTCAATATCATATGATATTCGAGGTATTGTCTGCGAATATCATATGATATATTTTCAAATGTCTGCATAGTTGAGGTAACATACCCAAATTGACCTGTTGAATGTCATATGATACTAGAATGTTAAATTTGAATTTTAAGCTGTGGTTGTAAGCGATTTTCAGTCGAAAACGTTTTGCAGGCGTGTGTTTGGCATTTAAAACACATCTGTGCGTCTGACGTTTGACATTTCATTCATTTATCAGCACCGAAACATTACACTGTCCCGTTGAATATCATAAGTACGATATTCGCATAAATGTCCCACAGTATCACGTGACATACCGTCCCTTGTACACATTGATCATTTGAGAGCGGTGGTTTGTAAGCTGATGTCATATGACATTCGAGTTTTGTCTGTTGACCCGATATAAGAGCCCAAATTTTAACGTTGACGTCGAATTAACATGGGACAATCCTTGTCTCGCCTGCCCCGGTTGTAACGTGAATCCCGCATAAGCTTTAGACTAATTTTTTGCTTAGGCTTAGGCTCATCCATACGCTTAGGCTTACGCTTAGGAATATGCTTATTAGTGATGGGCATCGGATATTTTTTCGTATTCGGATATCCGGCAATTGTTGCCTGATATTTATCCGGATATCCGAAGTGAAAGTATTTTGTGTTTTTGAGTTTCCCAACCTCAATTTTCGTTTCTTAAGCACTTATTTTAACCTGTTGCTCTAAAGGAAGTACCCTGACCCCCAAGCAAATTGATGAGCATAAAAGGTACAATTCTAAAAATCGGTATTTATTATGCCAGTACTGTAGTGACCCGAATAAGAGGGGGTACCCATTTTGAGTCTCAATCAATAGGAGTCCGTATCCCTAATAGAGTCCGTAAGCGCATAGAGTCCCTAAAACCTAATTAGAGTCCATAAATGTCAATTATTCCTAAGTGTGGCGGAAGACGGGATAAAAATATCAGTCCGTAACCAAATAACAGGAAGTACCTTCTGGAGAGGTTAAATAAATATTAGTCCTCCCTCATATTAGGGTCACTCACTACAGTACCTCAATAGTTCTGGGTATTCAGTTTAGAAGATTGTTACAGACTACTAAATGAATACTTGTGTTGACAACTTAAAATTGAGTTGATTTGGCTTGTCCTTTGCCTTATTTGAACCACTGCAATAGAGATTCCATCGAATATAAATCCTTCCATCCAACTATATATACTTCAATCGTTTCAGTTCCAAGAACAAAGAACCATATTGAAATACACTTACGCTAAGTCGTACAAACATCAGCCCATGTTACTTATAATGGTGTCACGCTTTCAGCAGCGGATCCAGAAATTTCTAAATGGGCGGGATGGTAAATATTTTGAAACGCAATTTTTTTCCAAAAAATTGTCTTAGCGGGAAAATTATTAGGTAGCACCCTATTTTATAACGAAACTATTATGATGAGAGGACAAATTGTACGGTAATGAATGACCTTATCATTTTATCACAAAAAATTTATGTGGAAAGTGGGACAAATTTTAATGTAAGGGTCCTTAGACATTTTTCTTATCCGGACCAGATATTCGGAGTTCATCTGTAGTCTATATCATACTGTTCTCAGTTTACTTGTTTGCTATTATCATTCTCGGATACACGAAGTGTTAACTCAGAAAAACTTTGTGTTAAATAAAACCGCTAAAACGTCCCAGACGTAAATTAGCGTTGCATTGCATTACGGATAAAGCTAGACTAGTGTGAAACCCAACCGTATATCGAATTCTGCAGAAACTCAGGCCCATGTTACTTTTATTGGTATGTTTTAGTTAAGAAATAAAGATTTTGAATCATCATAAAACAATTATGCAAGAATGTGGTTTAATATTCTGACCGAGGTTTGGATACAGAATTTTTTCGTCAGCTCCAACTACTTTGGTGGTGAAACCATGCAAATTGTTCCAAAAAATTTTTTACACAAAAGCATTTCGGATATCAGGCGGATATCTGGATATCCGGATACTCGTTTCATTTCGGATACATATCCGGATATTTTTCATATCCGAATATCCGGATATTCGGTGCCCATCTATAATGCTTATACTACTGTGCCGACCCTGTTCTATCCATGGGCCAAAAAGCCTTTCTGTCCCAGCAATCTCACTTAGCTCTTAAGTGTAATGTCTCTAAACTTAATGCTTTGTACCTGTACGACGGTAACAAAACCAAGATACAAACTTAATTTTGCCATATTCAATTGCCTTGAATAAATACAAATTACACTGTTAAACCAAAAATTTTCTAAAATGCATGATGATTTATTTAAAAATAAACATTTCGCAAAATAACGAGGCACACTAGGGACATCGCTTTACTTAAATTTTAAAGGGAAATTCAAATTACAGCGGAAAAACATAAATTTTGGCGGGAAAGTTCAAATTTTGCTACGGAAATTCAAATTTTGCCAAGAAAATTTAAATTTTGGCAGGTAATTCAAAATTTGGCGGAAAAATTTAAGTTTTGACAGAAATTTCAAATTTTGGCACTAATCACTCTTTGAAAACATAGTGCAAATTGTACGGTCAATGTTTACAAATAGTAGGGTTTACAATTTTTCTATTTTGTTCAAATTTGTGCGCGGAAATTTACATTTTGGCGAAAAAGCTCAAAAGTAGCAATAAAATTACAGCTATTTTTTGCTCCAAGTAAATTCTTGTGACACTATTTTGCTACAATGTTTTTGAAGTCTGTTATTAGGACCTGTTTGAAAAATGGCAGGTTATTTTGACGTTTTTTTCTTTCGCCATAAATAGAATTTACCGAAAAAATTTTATTTCAGGCTTAACTTTAAATTATCTGGTAAAATTTGAATTTTCCCGCCAAAATTAGAATTTCGCGCCAAAATTTGAATTTCCCACCAAAATTTAAGTTTTCCCGCCAAAATTTAAATTCCGCGCCAAAATTTAAATTTCTCACCAAAATTTAAGTTTTCCCACCAAAATTTGAATTTCCGGGCGAAAATTTAAAAAATTAACAAAAATTTTAAACTCTGCGGTTTCTAAAGAATGACCGCACGATTAAAAAGGTGATTTATTTTACATGTATTTTTGCCTGGTCGCTTTATTTTGTAGGTTTTTTATAGACCTACAAACTTTTGTACATCACTTTCAGAGAGTGCTCGCAAATTAGGTATTAAAATGTTGGAGGGAGCATAAATTAATTACTTATTTAGCGCGTTACTGCTACAGTGTACAAACGGTTTCGCAATAACAGTATAGCTAGCCTTTTCAAAACTATAGAGAGACGATTGATGTGGGGAGAGCACGTATGGTAATATGTGAGTGACATAGGATAGACATTTTCATGCAAGAATAGTGTTGCGCAAAACAACCTATATTTCACGGACAACCAGGGGTGTCTACAAGGGTACCAGAAATTTTTGAAGAAACGAGAAATGTCAGTTTACCGTACGTGGGTTTCAGAGGTTACAAACGTTATTCACGCTCAATTCGCTCCCTCGCTAAACACATTTACATGGTTAGCCTTCATGACATGAATTTCGTACACGTGAACTCAAAATCCACGTATACCACAATATTTCTCTAAGCCGTTATTTCAAACCAGCTTTAAATTTGACGTCACAAAATGTTGGAGGATTTGTTGATTTTATTGTACGTCATTGCATTCACAAAAAATGTATGCGATGGTGTAAATATAACAGTTATCGAGATCGAAAACTCCAATACTGTCGCCATGTTCTGAAATAAAAACCTTTTGAAGTACAGCGTAACATGAGCTGAATTTAAATCCCTTTAAACAACAGCCTCACATGAGCGGAATTTGTCTTTTTGAAAAAACACCGACTTTTATAACTCAGCTTGTTTATATGCGCAACAGAATGATCGGAAAATATAAACAATAACAATTTTACATTAAAGCGTATACAAAAGAGATAATAAATATACACTGCAAAAAATGGTGAGTCAAATTGACTGTCTCCGAAATAGGCTTTTCCAGACTACACAAAC
>JASANG010001862.1:0-28758 GCA_030248215.1 Enoplolaimus lenunculus
AGGCCAAGTATGAAATTTGCTACGCAATTAAGCATCGATTAATACCTTTGGGTGAGATGTGATTTTAGTATCTTGGCAAACGGATCCGATGACAGACGCAACTATATACGCTGCCAGAGAACGTGTCACCCCCTGCGACGCTCCAAAGGGGCCATGAGGGGCCGAGCTCTCAGTCGAAAAAATATATACCCTTCTAGAGAAATTTTAGCTCCGCTGGTAAGCCAAGTGAAATCAAGAAAATACCCCTCAGAACGTTTTGCCCCCCCTCCTGGCAACTCAAGCTGGCTGTATAGTCCTAATTCGTCCCCTTTCAGCCAAAATCTTATGGACAGAAATAATTTCTGTTTCATCAAAAATGAAGTCCTGATTGTGAGGGGGCTGATTGTCCTTCATTCAGATCCGCGGAATTGCGGCACAATAAATATTATTCATACAGAAATGTCGACCAGATCAACCGGGAATCGTTTTGTTTCATGTTGATTCGACGTCTCAACGTAGAAACCTATCGCTCCACTGTTGCGTATACGGACAAAACTCGAATGTCACATGACATTGGCATACAAACCACTGCTCTCAGATGTTCAATGCGTATGTACCTACAGGTCATTTCGCATGCGGTGGGACAGAATAAACGGCAAGGACAAATTCCTCCAATGGGTTCTAACCACGACTTCATTTCGGAAGGAAATATAACATCGTATATCGTAGCATTTTTTAGGGTAAAAATATTCCAACGGAAAACTCGCAATATATATGATCGGATCCAACGAGCGAAACAAACGTAAACATAAGTTCAATTTTCGGTGCACAAATATTTTAAATATGTAACATCAGGATTCTTTTTACCATTTTCTCATAGAATTTTGACGGGGGACACGCCCACCGCCCCCTTGGATCGGGACCTATCTACGGACTGGTAAAGTACAAGTTTTTTTCAAGTATCCAGAAAGTGCTGAAGTACATCCAATTATCCACCTTTGTATACTTCCATTGGCCAATGTTACTTAAAGGGGCGTAACCGTAGATTAAGCGTATTCCTAAGCTTAAGCGTGAGCCTAAGCGTTGCAAAAATGAGTGCCTAAAACCTAAGCAAGAAAATGTAATCTAGAATCTAAACCTTTTCTTTTATAGACCCGCCAGAAACCTAGGCGTTAGATTTGTCGTGCGATGCCTACTGTCACTGTCAGGCGCCATGTGCCACCGTCAGTCACCCTACGGTATCGTACTTGACAGTAATTCGTGTACGATCCCGCACAGTGACGCTCGGTAAACCAATCAGCAGACAACGCGCCTCCCGCCCCCCCCCCCCGACAGTGGCAGAACGCGACTGACGGTGACGAATGGCGCCTGACGTCAGTATACCGGCACCCTTCGATCTGCATCCGGGCGCCATGTGTCACCGGTAATCACCCTGACGGTATCGTACTTGACAGTAATTCGTGTACCATACCGCACAGTGACGCTCAGTAAACCAACGGTGACAGATGGCGACTGACGGTGACGAATGGCGCCTGACGTAAGTATACCGGCACCTTTAGATTTACATCCGGCGCCATGTGTCACCGTCAGTCACCCTACGGTATCGTACTCAACAATAATGCGTGTACGATACCGCACAGTGACGCTCAGTAAACCGACGGTGACAGATGGCGACTGACAGTAACGAATGGCGCCTGACGTAAGTATACCGGCACCTTTAGATTTACATCCGGCGCCATGTGTCACCGTCAGTCACCCTACGGTATCGTACTTGACAGTAATTCGTGTACGATACCGCACAGTAACGCTCAGTAAACCGACCGTGACAGATGGCGAGCAGTGACCAATGGCGCCTGACGTAAGTATACCGGCACCTTTGATTTACATCCAGCGCCATGTGTCGCCGTTAGTCAGCCTTCGGTATCGTATTTGACAGTAATTCGTGTACGATACCCCACCGTGACGCTCAGTAAACCGACGGTGACAGATGGCGACTGACGGTGACGAATGGCGCCTGACGTAAGTATACCGGCACCTTTAGATTTACATCCGGCGCCATGTGTCACCGTCAGTCACCCTACGGTATCGTACTTGACAGTAATTCGTGTACGATACCGCACAGTGACGCTTAGTAAACCGACGGTGACAAATGGCGACTGACGGTCACGAATGGAGCGCTGACGTAAGTATACCGGCACCTTTAGATTTACAAAAATGTTAAGAATACAAAATTTGCATAAACTTATACCGAGATATTAATAATTTTTCGTTATTAATGCATCATTTTAAGCGCTGTATTGGAGTCTTTGCGTGCTTAAACTACATGGCTAATGTAAAGAATAGATGCGAAACAGTATTATAAAGCATATTCCTAAGCGTTAGCCTAAGGTTAAAGTTGAAATGGCTCGTTTCGGTGACCATTGAAAAATCAGTAAATATTCAAATGTTTATTTGCTCTTCAAAGTATAACCTCACTATATTTAGTGCGAGAAAATGTTAAATTGCAACTAACGAGGCACATTTTAGCAACCCAACAATTACATTAATACGAATGTATAAAAGACGACCTGTAAAGGTATAATTACTGCAAAGCGGAGGCGACAATTTGAGTCTATTTTTGTAGTTTTTGGTGCCTTTTAGTTTGTACAAAAGCGCCCAAAAAATTAAATTAAGAATAATAATTAACCCCTTCTCACATTGAGTTGCTTATAGGCAACTCATCGCAGTGTATATACGTTAAATAATATGTATCGCGCCGTGTTTAACAATTGCAACACATATACATAGTACTAAATCACCACAAGACGTCAGAGTCCACCTCCAGCTCGAGCGTCAAGCTCCTATAGCTGACTGGTGATGGTATACGCCTCCCACTCCAGTCACTGGAGTTCGAATCCAAGCGTAAAAGTAGGTCTCAGGGAAAATAGGAAATATTCATGTGAGAAAGGGTTAAGTATTAATCTGAATATTGGGATATAACTTCGTAGTGTTCTTGTTGGTGCACTTAATCAATGTCTTATTAATGATTTACCGCTAAGGTTAGCGCGGTTGCTCAGATATTAAGTGAACCAGATATACGTTAATAGTAGTAGTTTTAATATTTATATCGACTTTCTCCGTGCGAAATGTATCAGTGTGTAAAACTCGGAGTCCGTTTCCGTTATAAAAATATCGGAAATTCTACTATTCTAATATTTTCTTTAAAATTTTTTGTGAAACCTGGTGTATATTTGCAAACACGAATTGTATTGGTTGAAGAATGAAACATCTTTTAAACTTTTCTACTTCAATACCCGGTTTCGGTTCCGGTTTATTTTCACAATTCATTTACACCATAATTTGGTCATATCCGTTTTTCAAAACAATTTCCAAAGGTCGAGTTATAGGTTTTGATAATTTTAATGCATGCCGAAGTTGTCTGGCACAGTTGCCGGAGCGTAAATTAATTAATAAATAGATAACTTTTTGACTTGTGACACCCTGCACGACAAGTGTCACTCAGCCCTAAATCAGACCCGCGGTTTGAAAATGTAGGTATACCAACATTATTTTTTCACAAATTTTCTTTTGAAATTCCGACAGGTTTCGGTTGGTTATTATGGTTCCAATCGTATCTGGCATCTGATTCGTTATAATTTCTGGTTTTGTTGCTTAAAAGATGTGTCAAAAACGCATATCTGCAATGCTCACTTGTCTGGTTTAGGCTTACACTTACGCTTAGGTTTAGTCTCACTGATGAAGGGCGACGTATGGCGATGCATCCAATTAACGCGTACACGGGACCATGTATAACCGGAAGACCACGCAGTGCTCACATCTATGAGAACAGTTTCAATTTAGTACCCCCAGAAACATTCCAAAATTGCTTGTCCGTGATCTCAAATTCTTGCACGCCCATCACAAACTTTTTGCACCCCCCTAATATGCCGAACTGGCTACTTACAGTACCGCTAACGTAAACAGGACCGTCACTGTACTGTATGCCTAAGCCTCAGTCCTAAGCCGTAAGATAAGCTTGTACCTACGCCTAAGCCAAAGCTAAGCCTGGTTCTCACAGGTTGTACCCTCATAAATATAAGGACCGTAGGCTAAAAACGCAACGTGCTCTGGGTGCATTTTTTTTTCTACACAGAATGTATCCAGTCGCGCATTGTGGCAAAAAGAGTCATTATCGACGTTTGTTTCGTCCCATGTATAGGACAGGTCCCTCACAATTTCCACGGTAATATCCCAATTTCCCAAAATCCTAATTTCCCGGGTTATATCCCAACTTGCCAAAATAGCAATATCCCAGATAATATCCCGTGTTCCGAAAACAGTAATATCACTTGCAATATCGCAATTTTCCTTGTGAAATCCAAATGTCCTCGAGAAATCAGAATCGCCTTGGGCTGAGTCTTAGGTTCAGAGTTCGGCTTATACTTCAGTCTCAGTTTAAGCTTATGCTATTTAGAAGTTAAGGTTTAGACTTAGGTTTAGGCTTAAGCTTGAGCCTAAGCGCATTGCTAAAGTTCATAATGTAGGCTTAGGTTCGCGCGTAGGCTTGACCGGTCCATAGGCAGCCGGAGGCAGGGGCTCAGTTCCTCTGTAGCAAAATTGGCACTTTTTATTCCCCCCACACTTGAGACCCTCGCTGTCATAAAAATATTTGAAATTGCGTTTTAAGAGAGCTATCTGACCCCTAACCCCCACAGAATGTATCTCATTACCCAAAGTTTTTGACTGTTCCTTACAGTTCAATTGTGAGAACGGGGAGGCTTGTGGGGCGGCAGAACCACATCCTGCTTTGGTTCCTCTAAACTTGCGAGGGCTTTCAGGGAGACGGCAGTCCCTTTGAGAATCTAAGTTAAAAAGATGTTTATGTGCGGGGTGCAAGGTTTTGTGTCAGAAACTTGTTCACACTAGGCAGTTTAACTTAGATATTGAAATTGTATTAAACATCGTTGCTCAATTCAAATACATTTTTAAACAGCTAAGCCTTAAAAACTGAGAACATGACACACAAGCAGGGCATTCCGAACGGGAGCGACAGGCAGGATTTTGTATTTCGGAGGGGTATCACATATTTTAACTAAAAAACTCATATATATCATTTAAAATATATGAGCAACGTAAAATAAAATTACGTTTTAAATTAGCACAATCGGAAAATTTTAGCCCCCTCCCGTACTGTCGGTGGTTTCCAAAATATTATTCTCCAAAAGTCGTATCTGCATGAATATATAATATCCGAATTTCCCAAAAATCCCGATTTTCCGGGTAATATCCCAAGTTCCCAAAATACCAATTTTCCAAAATCCTGAACAAAAATGGTAGAGCCGAAAATTGGAATTTTCCGGCAAAATTCCTATTTCCCAAAATCCCAATTTTCCGGGTAATATTTAAATTTCCGAATATCCCGATTTAACGCGTAATATTCCAATTTGTCAAAATCCCGAGTGAAAAAGGTTGCGCCGAAACTCCCAATTTCCCGGCGTCGGCGAAATCTCAATTTTTCATAATCCCAATCTTCCGAATATCCCAACTTCCCAAAATCCTACTTTGCGCAAAATCCGAGCGAAAAAGGGTGCGCCGAAAATAGCATTTTGCCGGCTTCGGCAAAATCCTAATTTTCCAAAAACCTCACAATTTCCCGAGTAATATCTGAATTTCCCAAAATCCCCAGCGAAAACGGTTGCACCAAAAATCGCAATTTCCCGGCATCGGCAAAATTCCATTATCCAATATCTCAAAATCTCAATATCTCTGGTATTATCCAAATTTTCCAAAATCCCAATTTTCCAAAATCCCGTCCGAAAAATGTTGCGCCCGAAACCGCCATTTCCCGGCACAATCCGAATTTCTCAAAAATCCCAATTTTCCAAAATCCCGTCCGAAAAATGTTGCGCCGGAAACCGCCTTTTCCCGGCAAAATCCCAATTTCACAAAAAACCCAATTTTCCAAAATCCCGTCCGAAAAATGTTGCGCCCGAAACCGCCATTTCCCGGCATAATCCAAATTTCCCAAAATCCCAATTTTCCAAAATCCCGTCCGAAAAATGTTGCGCCCGAAACCGCCATTTCTCGGCAGAATCCAAATTTCCCAAAATCCCAATTTTCCGGGCAATATCCGCGGATTTTGGAAGTAACATCTTCAGTACACGGGCTCTTGGTCCTATCAATCTATTATTATGCTTTGAACCGCCACTTTTTTAAACGTGAACACTCAAGTAAATATAAAAGCGAGTATTTTCGATCTGACCACTTTCGTTCGAGTTCAATCTATATCGAGTTGGGTTTGTAATCAATTTCTCAGCAGGAAACACAAACAGATTAATTATAATTTTTCAATGTGTGCCTATCAAGCAGAAGTTAACCATTCCGAAATAGAATCGGGTACATAGCTAAAGGGGAACTTTAGGGGACGCAAGCAAATTTGGGTAGGGGGTCAGTCGATTTTAGAGGAGGAAAATTTGTAATTTACTAATTCTGCATAATATTTCGGTAAGGTAACACTACCGTGTTTAGCTCAGTGATTTGCCGACCGTAAGGTGTTTGCATCCATACCTACTCTTGTCCGTGTATAGAACAGGGCCAGATCGTTTTCCAGAGGGGCTATAATAGAGTCAATTTAAGCTTTAGACTAATTTTTTTGCTCAGGCTTAGGCTTAGGCTTAGCAATATGCTTAGCCATACGCTTAGGCTTAGGCTTAGGCTTATGCTTAAAAATAGGCTCATCCATACGCTTAGGCTTATAGGCTTAGGCTTAGACTTAGGAATATGCTTATACTACAGTTCCGGTCGTGTTCTAGACATGGGCCCATACTCTTATTTGTTGTTTATCTCGAAAAACCTTCTTGATCATCGAAAAATTTTCGCAACAAGAACCCTTAAAATTTCCATTAACTTCGGTTCAAAAATTTGTGCAATCACTTGCGCCGAAACTAAGAATGTCTCAAACGTGTCGACAGAGGTCGATTTATCACGGTTTTCATGAAATCCCAATACAAAATGGCCATATTTTTAGGTAAACAATTAAAACAAATGTAGATCAGAAAAGAAAGCTAGCGAGCGAAGCTTTATAGCGCAGAATTTTTATAACGAATTATTTTCACTTCGACAGCAGAGCAGAAACTGCAGGTTCGAAGAGGGCAATTTTCAACTTGGATTTCGAACCAGACTCAATAGCGAGACGTTGAAACGGATACATACGTAAAATGTTTGCTCTTGTATTTTTTTCAAGGGTCCTGCCCAGTCGGAATCAACCTACCAGAGAGTACACGAAAAGGGCTACAACTTTAGCGCAAACACTGCACGCAAACGCATTATGCGCAGTGTCTAGCAATTAGTAGTGGCTATAGACTGAAAACTTCTATGTTGTTGAACGATTTGACCCATGTCAAGATCAGGGGCAGAACGTTTTTCTGTGGTACTGCAATAGAGTATGTTTAAGCTTTAGACTAATTTTTTTGTTTGGCTTAGACTTTAGGCTCACGCTAAGGCTTAGGAATATGCTCATTTTTACATTGGCCAAGGATTTTAACATAATTATCTTATTAGTGTGTACAATCAAAATTTAAGCTCCGAAATTTTTCACTATCCGGTTCCGGGTTTAAACCCGGTGTTACGTCGGAAACTTAAATTTATTTTGGCGAATTTTCCTAATTGTAATTCATTCAATGTGTGTGTGTGTGTCTGAAACAGAAGTTATAATGACGTGGGAACACGCCAAGCGTGGGAACCTCTGTTGTTCCCACGCATGTTTTTTGCATTCACATTATACAATGCACTTCAAACTGTCAAACGGCTCCTAATCGTCTGGCTTCTTCATGTACTGTTTGGACTTTGGTCAATTTCAAAAATAAAAAAAAACATCAAATACCGTTTGAAAAACAATGATTCTTTTAAATTTTGTCGCGTGAAAAGATTATATTTCTTGTAGCAAATTGACAGTTAAAACTTTTATGCTTTTAAATTTCACTAAAGATCACGCAATCATACCGACTTTGTTATTTAATTCGTGTCACTTTTATACTCGATATGGCTCATGTATAGAACAAGGCCGGAACGTTTTCCGGCGGCATTGCAATAAAGGCTTAACCCCTTCTCACATTGAGTTGCCTATTGGCAACTCATGATGGTATACGCCTCCCACTCCAGTGACTCCGGTTCGAATCCTAGCATAAAAGTAAGATTTCAAGGAAAATAGAAAATATTCCATGTGAGAAAGGGTTAAGCGTTAGACTAATTTTTTTGCTAGGCTTAATAGGCTTAGGTTTAAGCTTAGGTATAGGCTCATGCTTACGCTTAGGCTTAGACATAGGCTTAGGCTTAGTAATATGCTTATACTACCGTTCCGGCCCTGTTCTATACATCGGCCGTCGATATTAACAAAACGTATATTTTACACTCGAATGATTAAGCTGTTATTTCATAGCGACCTGTGTTTAGATATTACATTTCCTGGTTTCGTCTTTGAGTATTAGCCGGCGGATAACTATCCGGCACACAGACTTTCGCTATCTTGACTTAAATTATTTTAAACGGTTTCAAATTTCACGGCATACTCACTGTAAAGGGGAGCAAAGTTTTGTTACCCCCTCAACACCTAAAAGTAGCATCGGTTTAGCTTCAAAACCGTCGTTCACGGTTTTACACCGGTTTTTGTTCTTGTTACTCTAATGTCAGCGGCGCCGGAAACAAATTACCCCTTTCTCACATGAATATTTTCTATTTCTCCTGAGACCTGCTTTTATGCTAGGATTCGAACTCCAGTCACTGGAGTGGGAGGCGTATACCATCACCACTCAGCTATAGGAGCCTTACACTCGAGCCCGAGGGGTGCTCTCACGTCTTGTGGTGATTTAGCACTATGTATACGTGTTGCAATTGTTAAACACGGTGCGATATATACTATTTAACGTATATACACTGCGCTGAGTTGCCAGCAGGCAACTCAACGTGAGAAGGGGTTATAGATAGTAAACTGAAAATTTTTCGCTTAAAAATAGTAAACTGAAAATTTTTCGCTTAACCCTTTCTCACATGAATATTTTCTATTTCCCCTCCAGACCTAGTTTTATGCTAGGATTCGAACTCCAGTGACTGGAGTGGGAGGCGTTTACCATCACCACTCAGCTTTAGCACCTTGACGCTTGAGCCCGAGGGGGATCTCACGTCTTGTGGTGATTTAATACTATGTATACGTATTGCAATTGTTAAACACTGTGCGATATATACTATTTAACGTATATACACTGCGCTGAGTTGCCAATAGGCAATCCAGTATAATGAAGTATTCACTTTAACTCTACAGTAACGCGAAAGCTTTGTTCGCTTTTCATCAGCGCACAAAATGAAATCCGTTTGTCATTCACTGGTAAAGTGTCAGCGATACCAGGATAAATGCTCATTATCAGCATTTGGTTAAATTGTTTTTGCGTCTTTGTGGACTTCGACGTTGCCGGAGTAGACAGGCGTGAGCGCTCCCGCTCAAACTCCATGATGGTGGCCCGCAACTTAGAGGTGGATCCAGAATTGTTTGATCTGAGGTTCTCAGAGCTTACGCTCGTGTTAAATAGAGATGTGAGGACATCGTTCAAAAACAGTTTCACACAAAAGATTGCAAAATGGTGAACCTAGAAAGTGAATTTATCTTTAAAATGAATCACACTTCGCACGCAGAAGGTAGAAGAATGTCAAAAACGGCCAATCGAAGTGAGCGAGACGAGAGACAAATTTCAAATCTTCGGTGGTTTTTGGATTCAACCGGATAAATGCAGTGGTTGCTGGCTTAAAAGTTCAATCAACCGGAAACTTCAAACTGGATATGGCTTTGAAAGTTACAGTTGCGTTCGCTACGACTTTGAATTTCAGATACGCCTGAGTTACATTCGTTTAATTGACCCTTAGGAGCAGATTATTTATTAAAGAATTTATTAATTCTTTAAATCAGTAATACTCATCTAATCTGTTTATGTTTCCTTGCACGTTTTTAATTCTGCTGGCAGAAAGCTAAAACATCATTAACACTTTTACACATCAATATCCGTTTTCCGTTTTCGTTATTTTGATCCCAATCCATTTCTTGGTCTGCGATTTTTGCTACCCGCTTACGCCCTGGTTTCGATATTATTAAGCGATTCTAGATTGGTGCAGGGTTGTGTTGGATGGAACAGATATTCGACAGTATAATATTCTGAGCTCTGGGCAATATCGGTGGGCTGTGTCCTTTCAATCTGAAGGGGGGGGCTAGTGCCTTCCTGCTCCCTCACTTCCGACGCCTATGATCTAAATGCATCGTAATTATAGATTGGATCCTTAATGGTACAGTTATCAAAGCCTGAGTCCTATCATTAACGTTAATTGTGAAGGCAGTGTAGCACCCATGAAAGTAACACTGGCCATCATTTGGTATGGCAGTTGCCCTGTGAATACCGAGCAAACCCAACTTTATATTCATTTCTAGGCTGCGCGAAAGCAAAATTATATTTCAAAGCTCAACTGAACAATATTTGCTTTCTGTCCGTGCAATGAACTACCTCTATTTAGCTTCTTTAGTCGGTCTAACCAGCAGACAGGCCCATAGCCAGCTCACCTTGCTAGGGGGGCGGAAAATTTTTTCAGGAATCGCATTCATGGATTTTCAATGAGTTACAAGAAAGTTTAAAAATTCTCCAAAGGGGGTAGGCCAAAATTTATCCAGAAGGGGCTGAAGCCCCTGCCCCCCTTGGCTACGGGCCCGCTAAACGAGAGGCTCATAGCCACATAGCCAGTCAGCCGGATTTTAGAGGAGTCCAGGGCTTTTCAGATGGCACCGTGTACGCATTTAGGTATAATTCACAACATTGGGCGAAAATATTTACAAGATGTTGGTGCTAAGCCCCTAGTATTTTTCTTGTCTTCGGGTTTCTAGGCATAGGTTGCGGTAGAATATTCTAAATCTTACACGTATATTCAAGGTTTTTTTTCTCAGCAAAAATATATTAATAATAAAAGCTAATTTGTATGCAAATTGAAAGTTCTCATGCTCTATTCTAAAATTTATGTAAATTTGTTAGAGAGTTTGAACCTGATTTGAAAGTTGGGCTCCGGTTTGAGCTGCTGTTTGATTCAAATCAACCGGATAGGTTAAATATTGATAACAAATTGTAATATGGTTATCACACTGGCGGATCCAATGGGGCCACCAAAGTAATTACCATTCAACAGGGATAAAAATCAAAATATTTGTCTTAAGATAGTATATTCTAAAATTGTGTTTGGCTTTTCGCTTGCGAGCTTCTTTTGCTATTATATATCGTACGACTCCCGTCAGAAACTTTTGGATCCGTCACTGGCTTCTAAAGGTACAACCGGGGGTCTGCCTCCGGCTCCTGCTCCGGCAGAAAATCGGCCTCCGGCTCCGGTAGATCTTTGGCCAAAGGTTCCGGCAATTTCGGTAGAAAAATTTTGCATAATTTTGCAAAATTTATCTGTTTAGCGCGTTTCGTTTTACTTTTGTCATAATTTTCAGTAAAGAATTTCCGAAATTTCGCAGAAAATTACGTAAAACTAAACAACTTACAAACAACATATTGCAGATATTCGCTAAAATTAAGTAATTAACCATCTTTTTTACCATCTAATTTGGCCTCACCTCAGGCTTCGGCTCCGGCAAATTTCGTTGACCTCCGACTCAGGCTCTTGTATTTTTCACCTCCGGCTGCACCCTGCTGGCTTTCTCATGAATAGAACTTGGCGATAAGTTATACCTGCTTTTCGAATAAACTTATCAACACTTATGTATTTAATTGTTAGGGCCGCATGCAAAGTGGATACACTGGTGCAATATACCAATACCCTTCGAAATATACTGCAGCCTATTTATAAATAGACAGTTCCGTACTTAGCGCTAGAAATAGCCCACAAATGCGAGTCCTCACATCCAAGGAACCCCTCAGAAATGTTTAGCTAAGTATTTTTTCGCAACCTTATACCGAAGCAGATATTTTTGAATCGGGTAGTAAATAATACATCACTTAGAGCAAAACTGAGGCTTAGGGGTTATTCTTGTTGAGGGCAATTCGTATTAACCATAGGAAGACCTTCGACTTGGGCGGCCTATACCCTAAGCACGCCACTGTGAACAGGCGCTTTTTGCAAGATACTTAAGGTTACATGACGTATGTTACTTTTAGGAGCGTAGCAGTAGATGAAGCGTAATCCTAAGCGTAAGCCTAAGCGTTGCAAAAATGTGATCCTAAGCATAAGCCTATTAAGCCTAAGTATAAGCCTAAGCAAGAAAATGTAATCTAGAATCTAAACCTACTCTTGTACAGACCCATCAAAAACCTGGACGCCTCTAAAAGCACCATGGGCCATTATATCAATGACGTTGTACTCTCATGAAATGTAATCGCGGCTTCACCGTTATGTTAGCTGAAATACTACGGTTTGTTGCCGTCTCAAATTTCACATTACAACTTAGTGACCGAAATGCTTATTAGAGGTTTACAAATGTCTAAATCTGCCCTTTTGGTACTGGGACTACGCTGACGATACGCCTGATTTGAAGCGGTTACCGACTCGCGAGCGAGAGGCCCGAGGTTCGATTGCAGGCGTGGCCATATCTTTCGAAGAAATTAAAGGGAAAATTGAACTATATTCGCAGTATTTTGGGAAAAGGGTCGTCCCCACCGTGCAGTTCTGACACGAGAGACGGACGCCTGTTGCCTTCTCTCTGCGGATGTGCTCAATACCATTCTGGAGTCGGCTCACTTCTGTTAAGGGGCCCGGGCCTGGCTTGTAGTTGTGCGGCCCACGGATTTTATATAAGGGTTAGAGCCAAAAATATAAAACAAATCATATAAACGCAACGCTATTTGTTGTCTCGATGTCCGAACGAATGATTGTGGTTCAGAGTGGTTCAACGACTATAAAATAACGTTCTAATTTATACAATAAGGCGACAGGAAATAGGTTTCTTCGAAAATTTTTTGAACAAACCCGTTTTAGGCTTAGGCAAACAGTAACTTAACCTAAATCTGTAGGCAGCGCACGTCGTGCTCTGATTTATTTTGGCTCGCGAGCCTAAACTTTTGGCCACGGCCAGGCCTGCTTAGGCCCGAGGGTCCAACACTTTGGCCCTTTCCCGACCAAAGTCGGTTCCAACTCTAGTTTAATATCCGATTCAAAGGTTAACGATCGTTTGCAAAATACGTTTAAATATAATTATACCTGCTTGTAATGATATTCTGGTTAATACGCATCGGTGATAAAGCTTAGGAACGTTTCCCAGAATCCCTTGAACCTGTGTAACTTAATACTTTAGTTGTATGTTCATTACTAATCAATAAAATTATTTTTGTTCGAGACTGTTTCATTAGCTGGCCCATGTAAACATCAGGCATGAAACGGTATTTCTGTGGGACTGCAATAGAGTAAGCTTAAGCTTTAAACGATTTTTTTGCTTAAGCTTAGGTATAAGCTTATTCTTACGTTTTTGATTTAGGCATTGTTTATACTACTGTTATGGCTCTGTTCTATACGTTCATCTATTATCTTAATAGTTTTTAATTATGTGATCACACTTTCTATCAGGTTCAGCATAAATATTTAAGTTACCTGGTTACTCTGTGCTTAAAACAAACCCAAGAAATTGGTCGACGTGAAATTAATATAGATAAAAGCATCCTAAACACTGAATGAAGTAGAATCCTTGCATTGCGTCTTCAGATAGGGAATACCCCCATCTGAATATTTTGATCGGACTCAAAATAGTCTCTTTTATGCATGATTTAAAATAACGTTTTAGACGCTTAAGGTTGAAAATAATTGAAAATACAACAGCTGCTATTAAAGATAATTAATTCATAAGCGTACTTTTACTGTTTTTCAAGTTATCTGATAAAATGTGATATTGAGTTTGAAAAATTTTCGTAATTTGAAGAGAGCCGGATCGTTTTCCGACTGGACTGTAATAGAGTCAGTTTAAGCTTTAGACTACCTTTTTTGCTTGGGCTTAGGCTTAGACTTAGGCTTAGAGATAGGCACATCGTTGCGCGTAGGCTTAGGCTTAGGCTGATGTTTAGGCTCAGAAATATGCTTATACTACTGTTCCGGTCCTGTTCTATACATGGTCCATTTAAAATATCAAGCCTTGCTGCTTGCTATTTTTAGCAAGTCCTCGTCAATTGCCAATGCATTTTTTCCACACGGTGTACACGAGATATTGTGGACGACGCATTATACGTCACAGTATGTTCCCCTGAAACAAAATGCCCCGGTTGTGTTTAGGAAGTTTTATTGCTCAGCGGCCAAGATTCCAGTCGTTCTGACCTTTTGGGTATCAGTCAAAGATAAAATCATTTCCCCGAGGACGTGAACATTAAGTCATTTAACCGTTAAATGTCGAGTGCTACGATAACAACTTTTGTTTCAAAGTGACATGCTATACTTGATTACCTTATTATTATTATTATTATTATCATTATTATTATTATTATTATTATCATTATTATTATTATTATTATTATTATTATTATTATTATTATTATATTATTGTCCTCGAATATTAGCTATTTCAAAGGCTGTGGTTTACGCAGAACTATGGATTCGCCGAACAATAACAGATTGACATTTAATCAAATTTGAATTAGCAAACTGTTAACGAAATAAAATTGTATATACCACGCCTATACCCAACAAAAAATCGGCCCATGTATAGAACAGGGCCGGAAGGTTTTCCTGGTGGGCTGTAATAGTGTCATGTGAAGGTTTAGGCTAACTTTTTTCACTAAAACTTACGCTTAGGCTTAGGAATAGGCTCATCCTTACGCTTAGGTTTAGGCTTAAGCTTAGGCTTATGAATGTGCCTATACCACTGTTCCGAAATCACTCGGATTGAGGTTTGAACCTTGTCTCCCACACGGTCACATTTTATGTTTGTAGTTTGTTCAAATTTTTCATTGGTGAAACACTGCATCAAGGCGTTAAAGTCAACAACCTTTATGACGATGATGCGATCAAAGCGAGATTTAGTTTACTATTTTTATTGTATATTCTCAAATGAATGCACCACCTACCACCAGTTAGCGAAATGACAAACTGTTTATGTTACCCTGTATTCCGAAGTTTCGTCGACCTGTACAAATTAGCGTTGGGTTTGTAACCAAAGAAAATTAGGTTACATTTAAAACATTCTTTTTTTTCAAAAAATAGCCAGATTTTAAGTGTTTTTAACAAAAACTAAAGTTGAGAAAGTTAATTAAAGTATCGAGCGTTCAGTTGCTCGGAGATGTTAAATTCGTATTCTCAAATGTGTATAGCACCCACTACCAGTTAGTCAGTGGCGGATCCAGGATCTCAAAATGGGGGGCCAAAATTTCACAGGCCAAGAAACTTTAAAGCGTGCTTATACTATTGTGTGTAAAACAGAGAAATAACAGCGTAGAACAGCAATTGACACTATATAATTTTTGTCGAGATGCTGTTGGTGGGGCACGGCCGGGGTGGCCCCCCGTGGATCCGCCACTGCAGTTATTAGCATTTCAAACTCGCAAAGTGTAGTTGGACAAACTTTAAAACTTACTCGAATAAGGAAAAACAAACAAACGAATGATTGGGTAAATTTTTTAATTTCGTCATTTTATTGGTTGAAAAATGATTACAGCAACTGGCCAATCAGCAACTGATGATAGGTGCTACACATATTTTGACAATGACAGGTACTTGATTTGGATTTGTTTTGTGAAAGGTTTAGAATTGATACTGGTGAGTCTATGATGCCTTTAAGTCGGGTCGAAAGCATGCGAATAAATCTTAACATCCTCCTAAATGTAGGTAATCCATAAGCCTACGCCTAAGCATGATGGTGGGCGACGGTCAAATTCGACTTCGCCAGCGTCAAACGTGCTACTTAGTGAGTCGAATTTGACGCTGTCCGCGTCGAATTTGACTCAGTTAATGTAGTCTCGTAGAGCCTATTTCGGAGAGAGTCAATTTCACTGACCATTTTTTGCAGTGTATGTTAAAAATTAACTAAAATAGCAAAAATAATGTTATTTTTACTTCGGACCAATCTATATTACGTCATCGGCTGTTTGGTTGCAGTTGTTTTACTTGAACGCTGCACTCAAACCAATGGCTATATGTATTATCGAGTTTCACCTCAAAATGACGCAATGATAACTGAAACTATTTTGGCAATGCCGCAGGGTGACGTCATCCCTCAACGAGCCACTCGATACGGCCTGTTGTCGCCGCATCAAGGTATGGTCCGTTTACGGTACAATTTAACCTTTACTACATAGTTGAGGGGGGTACGGAATACGGACCCCACTAGAAATTTAATGAAAAGCAGCTTATTTTATAGTTCTCGACGCGCTGAGTACAACGATACCGTTTTTAAGGCTGCAAGCCTCTGGTTCAAAAGTTATGGCTATTTACAATTTAACTTTCGTGTACAATCACCTGTCAATTTTATACAACTTATTAAACCTGCTAAAGGTTGTATTCTTCGAACACGGAAATTATAGACTTTAGTGCGCCATAGCTTTTGAACCGTAGGTAATGCAGACATAAATGTGGTATCGTTGAACTCAACTCGTCGAGATCTATAGGATAAATTACTTTTTATTTAATTTCTAAAGGGTCCAGATTTCGTACCTTCGCCCATAAACTGTATAACGAGCAACTAAGGTATCAAACTTTACATATGGAATATAGCGGTAATATGGTTAAAGGCATTACCATAAAAGGTTATGGTTACTTCAAGTAATAATGCGCACATAGTTGTAAAAATACGTATAACCGGGTTTCTGTTTCCGTTTTCGATAAAGATTAATGTCCGTTACTGGTTCCGTTATAAAAATACCTAAAATTTTGTCGTTTTTATCCTAAAAATTAGTTCTAAATCATGTACACGCAAGTTAGATCTCGGTATGAAACAAGAATGACAAAATTGATCCAAAATCTTAAAAATTAAAGTGCATCCGCTGTTTTTTGTTTAAAATTTATAAAGCCAGATGAATATTTGCATGGACTATTCAATTGTGTTGACAGAAAAATAAAACATCTTTGAAACTTGAACTCCTCAGTATCTGCGTGTTTCGTTTCCGTTATTTTTACAATCCGTTTTACACCCTGGTAATTATGTCACTATCAACGTAAAAAAATCACTCTGACGTTAATTTCAGTATAATGTCGCAAGTAACTCTGGTTTGTCCTTACGTTAATCTTAGCCCGTTTAAATTTCAGATACAAGGTCTTTCTGTCCAAAAACTGTTACTTGTAAGTTCAATAGTAAGGGTTGCGCTATTGTTTAATGAGCCGGCCGCCGCCGCACGTCGCTACGCACCGCCGCACGCCGCCGCATACGCCGCTACGCGCCGCCGCACGCCGCCGCATACGCCGCTACGCGCCGCCGCACGCCGCCGTACGCCGCTACGCGCCGCCGCACGCCGCCGTACGCCACCGCTCGCCGCCGCACGTCGCCATACACCACCGCTCGCCGGCGCACGGCGGCGTGCGGTACTTTTTAATATGTTTTACAAAGCCGCGCGGCGGCGTGCGCCGGCACACGGCGGCGTCAACCGTCGCGCAACGAGTATAGCGCAACCCTAATAATCTTACAAAAAATGAAATCCAAAGTAGGCACAGGCTTAAATGTAAATTTTAGGCAGGGCCGGCGGAAAATCTTCTCATACAGAGGCCCCGGCCCTGGCGGAAAATCTTCTCATACAGAGGCCCCGGCCCTGGCGGAAAATCTTCTCATACAGAGGCCCCGGCCCTGGCGGAAAATCTTCTCATACAGAGGCCCCGGCCCTGGCGGAAAATCTTCTCATACAGAGGCCCCGGCCCTCGTGGGCCGCCGTCTTGCAAACTGAAAATTTTTTCGCAGACCACGAAGTTAGAGCTGTGAAACTTAATTGGGGCCTATCCTCGGTCCTGTTTTGGGGGTTCCTTATGCCAGCCCTGAGTTTTAGGTTTACGCTTTGTTTTAGGGACCTGTAGTAGACATAGATTACTTCAGGTAACCACGCATGGGAACCACGAGCAAGCCGACGCACTCCGAAGACACAGAAAGACAAAGTGATGCAGTATTTATGGGCACTGTAGCGAAAATTAGTTTCGAAACATTTAGAAACGACAAGCGACTGAAAGTATTTGTTGTTCAAAAAGCTTAACTAAGCACTAGTCAGCCGGTTTTGGGCAATGTGCAAAAGTTAGCGAATGCACAACAATCTGCACGCAAATTTTCTTTTCACAGATCAATTACGTTTGTGTTCTAAGGAAAATATTGTAAAACAAAGTAATGCTGGAAAGTTGTCCAAAATACGCATGAGAAGTATTTTACTTTTAATTATATAGTAAAACACAACAAGACGTGTTATCATTGGCTTTAAGTTTAGGATTCACTTGCAGTTGTCGGTAGCCAGGTTACGTAGTTGGGGGTTGTAGTTTTTTTAGAACAAGCTTACACTGAGTTTAGACAACTTACAAGTAGAATGTCACTTTCCTATAGGGTCTAAATTGTTCTACGGGGGCTGTGCGGTGATTTACCTCCTGGGTCCCTCTGGCTACGGGCTCGCTTATGTTTTATAAAGTTGGTCAGTATGTAGAGTTTGAGTCAAGTGCTACTATGAAAAGCAATTTTCACTGAAAGGTGTCCGCTTTGTTACCTAATTTATCCTGTAGTTTCGGGAGCATTTCATCTGGTCGCCTCGTCGCAGCTTACGGTAATAAAGACAGCCGTTTCTTTGAACCGACATCATTTTACAATAATAAAGTTTTATTTATGACGTGTTTTAAAGTGTCGGCATTGGTAATTCAACTTTTCGTATCGTTTCCCTCAAAATAGCGAACAGTTATTTAAACAGGACCGGATTATCTGGTTCTCCAGGGCTGAAGACTCAAGTCAACGGAATTCTTAAAACATCGGAATAAAATACGATTTTGAGGTAAATATTAATTTATAAATATTTATGAACGAACATATCGTAAGCCACAATGAAGTAAAACTCAATCTTAATTTCGCGGAACAATATTACTTTGACAGTAGTACACACAAAAAAACATTTGCTGATATTAATGAGATATTTTCGTAAATTCAAGACAATTATGTCTTAATTTAGACTTCAGACATATATTTCTTGAATGCAAGACATTAGTTTGTGAAGTTTTTCAGAAATATGTGTCTTAATTTTTTAACACTTAAATGTCTTAAATTTAAGAATCTGTTTCATAAACGATTAAGACAATATTTCTGAAATATAACACAAATGTGTCTGAAATAACAGACATGTTTTGCAAGATTTGTCAGGAAGGTTGCGTTTTAAATTGGGAGCTAAGTTGAACCAAATTCGCCTAATTTTACAACCTAAGATACGTCCATGACGTAAGCTTAGGTTGAATAGGAGCGTGAGCTCAACCCGAAGTATCTTTGAAATTCGATTATTTTTATACTCTCTCAAGAATATAACCGCACCAACATTTTTACATACATAAAAATCAGAAAATTAGTCTTGAAACGCAATTGTTTCTTGAAAGGAAGAAATTTATGTCTTATAAATTGGAAATAACCATTTGAGACACAAGCTTCTTGGACGTATAAGGCTATAAAAGTCTGAAATATAAAACATTTATGTCTTGAAAAATTATGAAAATAGAAGTCATGAAATTTCAAGACAATTTATTTTGTGTGTATAAGCATATTCCTAACCCTAAGTCTAAGCATATGCCTGAAGCAAAAAATAGTCTATAGCTTACGTTTACGCTACTACAGTCTTGCGAAAAAGTGGTTCGCGTTTCAAAGTATTATACATGGGACCTTCTCACGAAGCGTACACTGTAAATTTCATTGAGCTGCCTTTAACTCAGAATGAGTTGAATCACTCAGTCTGAGCTAGGACTATCAGAACTCAGAATTTCAAGTTGATTCACTTCATTCTAAGTTAATTAATCAACTCACCCAGAGTCCACTCAACTCAGAGTGAGTTAAATGTTTACTGATATTAATTCAGAATAACTAACTCGCTAACCGAATTTATTAAGCGACTCATTGGAATTTACAGTGTACAAAAATTATTGAAATTTTATCGTTCCAGCTTTGTTTTCAAATCAGAACACATATTATGTTTTTAGACTTACAATTAACCAGAAGCTTAAATCTTAAATGGTGTCTCAACCAGGTGCGTGTATATTATGAAAGGGGTTAAGGGATATAACACCAAGAATTTTCTTAATCGACCAGAATAATCAGCCTTAGCAGAAACATTGACGTCATATTTCTAATTCTACTTATCGAAAAAGACTTTTTTGATTTCGCTGTAATTAGTGAGATAATTTTAACTCAGAATGAGTTGAATCCACTCAAAAGTTTGCGCTCTGAGTTAGGATTTCAAAACCCAAAATTTTGAATCGAATGAACTCATTCTGCGTAAATTAATCAACTAAACTCATGCTGAACAAAATATGCTCAGAGTGAGTTAATATTAACTGTTATTAACTCAGAAACAACCAAATATAACTAATTCTCTCTCTGAGTTCACTAATCAACTCATTGGACTTTGCAGTGTTTTACACTCGCTTTCAAAATACACCTAAACCACAAACCGGCACTCTTCCGAATTGGAATCCTGGCTACGCTCGAAACTTTGCCAGCAATCAATTTCTGTTTAATTTCATCTGATAATAAATAAATAACTTTTAAATATTAAAAACGTTGAAGAAAATGGTAATTTTAATCAAAAAAATGTTGCAACTACAACACCTGACGGACAGCTGCGCCCGGTATCCAGACGAAGCCGTGGGGTTCACTCCCAAACTTTTTGACCCTCCCTTTAGGGAAAATTTTAGTCTCGCATATGAGCCTTGTTATATCACAACCGCGAGCCTATCTTCAAATTTGCCCCCTCATAGGAAGTTGGGAATGGCACCGCACCTGCCAACATTAGTGTTTTCTGCGGCGTTCGTTTGCTGTCCCTAATTAGAATCGCAGGCAGCTTTAATTTTTAAACAATGTTTTACAAAATGCACCGGTTTTACAATCGATTTCTGTTAAAAAACAACAACAACAACAACGACAACAACAACAACAACGACAACAACAAC
Source organism: Enoplolaimus lenunculus (assembly GCA_030248215.1). Lineage (NCBI taxonomy): Eukaryota > Metazoa > Nematoda > Enoplea > Enoplida > Thoracostomopsidae > Enoplolaimus > Enoplolaimus lenunculus. The sequence continues at coordinate 21,052 of JASANG010001862.1, forward strand.
AACGACAACAACAACAACGACAACAACAACAACGACAACAACAACAACAACGACAACAACAACAACGATAACAACAACAACAATAACAACAACGATGACAACAACAACGATAACAACAACAACGACAACAACAACAACAACGACAACAACAACAACGACAACAACAACAACGACAACAACAACAACGACAACAACAACAACAACGACAACAACAACAACGACAACAACAACAACGACAACAACAACAACAACAACAACAACGATAACAACAACAACAATAACAACAACGATGACAACAACAACGATAACAATAATAATAATAATAATAGCAACAACAACAACAATAAGAATAATAATAAACAACAACAAAAACAACAACAACAACAACAATAATAATAATAATAATAATAATCATAATAATAACAACAACAACAACAATAATAATAATAATCATAATAATAATACTGTAGCGACCTGAATAAAAGGGGGACTGATATTTATTTGGCCTCTCCAGAAGGTACCCCCTTGTTATTCGGTTACGGACTGTCATTTGTTCTTAACCCACGCTCCGCCACCCTTCGTTACTGATATATACCCGGTACTGCAATATCCGTTGAATTAAACGTTTATTTGTCTTGTGTCCATAGCTTGACCGATAATGCAATGTTATACTTAGGAATGTACTTTCAAAATTTACAGTTAGGAATAACTGGGACTCCGATTAAGATTTAGGGATTCTTTCCGCTTACGGACTCTTATTATGGATGCGGACTCTTACTGATTGGGACTCAAAATGGGGACTCCCTTCTTATTCGGGCCACTACAGTAATAATAACAAAAACAACAAAAACACGAACACCAACAAAAACACGAACAACAACAACAACAACAACAAAAACAACAACAACAACAACAACAACAACAACAACAACAACAAGTGCACATTGGATCACTTCAAAATGCAGCTCTGCATTGTCTTAATATATACATTGTGTGAGTTTTTATACGAGCTTCGACAATTGCATATGCTGAATCTCATCGATGCAGCTGGAAGGCATATGTTTCATTGGTTTAAGCATCGGTAAAAAATAAACACCAGTCAATTGATAAAGATTTATTGTTTTTATAGCCCATGTTACTTTAAGGGGCGTCCAGGTTTCTGGTGGCTCTATAAAAAGTATAGGGTTAGATTCTAGATTACATTTTTTTACACGTAGGTTTAGGCTTACGCTTAGGCTTAGGCTTATGCTTATGCTTAGGCTTAGGCTTAGGAACACAGTTTTGCAACGGCTTAGGATTAGGCTTAGGAATACGCTTAGTCTACTGTTTACGTCCATAAAAGTAACAGCCGTTTTTATGATGTATTAGCTTTAAGCCGAAGCATATATGAGCCTAAAATCTAACTTAAAATGTTAAGTGCGAGCCTAGGCTTAACGACGATGAATAAGATAGATTGTTCTATGTATAAGGCCGTAAAACAGTAAGCATATTATTTAAGAGTAAGCGTTGAGCGTTACAGCCAATGTAAACAACAGGGACTGAACAGTATTATAAGCATATTCGTAGGCCTAAGCCTAAGCCTAATGCAAGCCAAAAAATAGCTCAATGGTTAAGCTTCAACTTTGCTTGTAAAGTCAACAAAAGTCCACGTGCGCCCTTGTTGACAAATTTTTCAACTCTCCTAGCAAGGTGAGCTAATTACGCGCCTGCGTGGTAACCAGTTGCTGTTCCGAATGATGCGTACCATTAATTTTCAACTTATCAATGAGCTGGAGTTGTTTCTTACGGTAGAAAAATTACAAATTGGGGCTAAAATAGCACAGTTCTGGCAGCGACCGCAAACCGTATTGTGTATTTCAATACCCGTCAGTGATTTGCTCGCAATGAATGTTAATTAAGTAATTTCAATAATTCAAACCGTTAATTCTTATCAGCTTACAGCCATACTTTCGCTGCGTTGAAATATTAATTGTTAGCGATTTTACTACAAACAGTTTGACACAAGGGTAATATATACAAGCTTAAGCCTAAGCGTTGCAAAATTGTGGTCCTAAGCCTCAGCCTAAGCCTCAGCGAACGAAATATAATCTAGAATCTAAACCTACTCTTATATAGACCCACCACAAACCTGGACGTCCCTTGAAGTATGCGCCTATTTATCGATGAAATTTAATTATTTTTATACAGCAAAAAATGGTTAGTCAAATTGACTTTCTCCGCAATAGACTGTGGAACTACACAAGCTGTAATCAAATTCGACTCCGTCAGAGTCTAACGTGTGAGTCAGTGAGCCGAATTTGACTCTGGTAAAGACGAATTTAACTCAGTTTGTGTAGTCTCGTACAGCCGATTTCGGAGAGAGTCAATTTGACTAATTGTTTTTTGTAGTGTATGCTTTAGGCTTATATTTGAGCCGGCTTTAAACTTATTCTCACGCTGAGTTTTAGTATTAATACTAGAGTTAGCCTAAGTTTACGAGACCTGTAAAGGAACATTAGGCAATACTTTTTCGATTTTTTTGTCTCTTTCCTCTGCTAAAATTAACCTGTAGGCAGTTTCCAGATATAACTCGGAACCAGAGTCGATACTGGTTCCATACTCAGAAAAACCAATTTGTTCTCTATACGGAACATTCGTTAATCGAATAATCCCACAATTGTATGGAATAGAAAATCGAAGAATCCCACAATTTGTACTCGGAATAGAAATCGAAGAATCCCACAATTTTATCAGAATAGAAATCGAAGAATCCCACAATCCTTTATCGAATAGAAATCGAAGAATCCCACAATTTTATCGAGAGAAATCGAAGAATCCCGAGACACAATTTTATCGAATAATAGAAATCTGAACCCACAATTGTATCGAATAGAAATCGAAGAATCCCATCGATTCGAATAGAAATCGAATAATCCGATATCTTGTATCGAAGAGAAATCGAAGAATCTCACAATTTTATCGAATAGAAATCGAAGAATCCCACAATTCTATCGAATAGAAATCGAAGAACCCCGCATATTTTTATCGAATAGAAATCGAAGAATCCGACAATTTTATCGTAGCAGAAATCGAAGAATCCCACAATTTTATCGAATAGAAATCGAAGAATCCCACAATTTTATCGAATAGAAATCGAAGAATCCGACAATTTTATCGAATAGAAATCGAAGAATCCCACAATTTTATCGAATAGAAATCGAAGAGTCCCAGAATTGATCGAATAGAAATCGACAATTTGCAGACCGTGTCGAATAGAAATCGAAGAATCCCACAATTGTATCGAATAGAAATCGAAGAATCCCGACAATTTTATCGAATAGAAATCGAAGAAATTCCCAATTTTATCGAATAGAAATCGAAGAATCCCACAATTGGTTCGAGATAATTCGAAGCTGATTAGCGAAACAAAAATGAATGACCTTGCGAAAGACTCGTGGAAAGATTTGTTTGTTGATATGCAGAATGTTCATGATTTGCCTGCGTTGAAATCATCGGCTTCAGGTAGCAAAAGGGCTCATCATACATCACTCAAGAAGAATCGAACAGAGTAAGCAAGGGTCATCGGCGTTGCGAGGACGGGGTTTTAGGGATGTCAACGCGCCCCCCCTGGCTGTACCTTTAAACTTTGCGCTCTGTTAATTTCAGTGAGTTGATTTTATTTCAGAACGAGTTGATCTCGACTCAGAGGTCTGAGCTGTGTATTCGGTCTTTCAGAACTCAGGATTGTGAACTGATTTAACTCATTCCGAGTTAATTAATCAATAACCATTAATGACTAATTCTCTTTCTGAGTTGATTATTCAACTCATCGGAATTATAACAGTGCGAACCAAAAACCTCCTTGAGATTTTTGCGCAGGGTCTAATGTTCGTGCTCTAAAGCTTGTGAAATTAGATTTCAGAAGGAAATTGAAAATATTCATGCGTGAGAACGGGTTAAACTTTATGACGTCGAACGATTAAAATGTGCGAATTAAATGTTACTTTAAATATTCAATATGCGTGTTAAAAGGTTAATACAAGCGAATACCGTCAAACGTGTATGTGCAGTGCAGAAATTTCCACAATCCATAAGATGGCAGTGGAGCTTACACGAGAGTGGTGAGCAGGACCGTAGCTAGCTCACCTTGCTAGGGGGGGATAAAAAATTTTCAGGAGGGGCATTCAAAGGCTTTTAATGAGTTACAGGCAAGGTTGAAAACTTTCTAGGGGGGCCCAAAATTTTCCAGGGGCCCAGCCCAGGAGCCCGGGGGGGGGGGGCACCAGACCCGGTTGTGAATGAATCGGACACGACTCCAACTCTACAATTAGGTGACTAGATCTGAACTGAAAAAAAAAAAAATATCTATGTGCGACAAAAATTAATGGCCAATGTTACTTTAAGGGGCGTAATCCAGTAGCTTATGCGTATTCCCAAGCCTAAAGCCTAAACCTAAGCGTTTCAAAAAATGTGTTCCTAAACCCAAGCCTAAAGCCTAAGCGTTGCAATCTAATTAATATTCCGTCCCTAAGCCTAAGGCTAAAAGCGTTGCAAAAATGTGTTCCTAAAAGCCTAAGCCTAAGCCTACGCGTTGCAAATAAATGTGTTCCTAATAAGCCCAAGCCTTAGACTTAGCATTCCCCCGCAAAAAAACTTGCCTTCTAAGCCTTAGCCTAATCCGCGTTGCATTAAATTTTGTCTGTTCCTAAGCCTAAGCCTATAGCCTACGCGTTACAAAAATGTGTCTCCTAAGCCTAAGCCTAAGCCTAAGCAAAAAATAGTCTAGAATCTAAACCTACTCTTTTATGGACTCAGCAGAAACCTGGATGCCACTTAGGGTAACATGCTCCCAAATTAACAAAAAAATTATCACATTTCAGAACGTTTCTGTCATTACGAGTTGGCAGCTCCAAACGCGGCACACATCACCAGCTGTAAGCGCTCGAGCACCGGAAACTGATCGGAAAAATATCAACAAGTCAAGATACAAAATCGCTAAATCACACCGAATCGGCCAACAACGCCGTTAGAAGAGACAAAACAAACCTCACCAAGAACCGCTTGTTAACTTGTCTTTACGAGAAGTTTCTGGTTTGGGAAATCGCCATAGAACAAACGACGTTGACGACGACCCAGATGAGCGTTTGCCTTCGACTGATTTACAATTGAAAAAACCAATCAGCTTCAATATAATTACACTCAACGTTAGTGGAATGCAATTTCAAACGAACGTTGAACCTTCAGAACGATTTCCGGAAACACTACCTGGAAATCGTTCGTTGCGCTCGTGCTACTACCATCACAGCTTGGGTGAATACTTTTTCAACCGGAACCGGACATCGTTTGAAGCAATACTGTACTATTATTCAAAGTTCCGTTCGACTGCAAGCGACAACTGAAATTATTTTTGCGGACGTTTCGGCCAAAACAGAGTTGAAATTTTGGCGTCTTGGAATACGGGAAATCGATCAATTTCCGGACAGCGAGCGCAAAGTCAGCAACCGGAACCCGCCAGAATTACCCGAAAATTGGATTCAAAGACACATCTGGTTACTTATGGAGCATCCAGACAGTTCATACCCTGCTCGAGCAATTGGGTTTGTGTCTGTGTTTATTATTCTACTCTCAACGGCAACATTTTGTATTGAAACAATGCCACAGTACGCGAATCGAACGATGTCACTCGAACACCGTGACGTCATCTCGCAACGTTTCACATGCATAAGTAATATTTCAAACTTTAGCATGCGTGAGAATATTTCAACGATTTTCCCTAAGTCTCAGACAGACGCTAGACATATACTTCCGGGTTGGGGCGATCCGTTTTTTGTTTTAGAAAGTTGTTTGTATCACATGGTTTACGTTCGAACTGATCATCTCTATTTGTGTCGTGTCCGGCAAAGTGTGATTTTATGAAAAGATTTATGCATTGGGTGGATTTCGCTGCGATTGCACCATTTTTTATCAATGTAGCATTTAAAGGTAACGTTGACAAGTACAGTATCGCAATTTACCATCCCATCTCTTATGTCCTCTTAATCCAGATTGCCGGTGTGCAACAGGAATTCCGGTTCCGGTTCCGAAATCTGGATTTTCACTACTCGGCTCTGTATTAAATATGGAGTTTGTTGCCAGATTTTTCGGTATTCTGAGTCTAAATGAAGCTTACACGGCGAAAAATGGTGAATAGTCAAATTGGCTCTCCCCAAAATAGGCTTTTCCAACTACACAAACTCAGTCAAAATTCGACTCCACCAGACTCAAATTCCGCTAACTGAGTCGCTCGTTGAGTCGAAATTGACTCAGTTTGTGTAGTTCGGAAAAGCCTATTTCGGAAAGAGTGAATTTGACTCACAATTTTTTGCTGTGTAGCGCACTATTGTATATAAATGCAGTAATAGCAAGTATGTTTGATTATGACCTTAACTCATCGTCTATGTAACTTACCTACATACAGTTTATAATGGAAATGCATTTTTTAACATAAGTTAAACCCGCTTACAATCTCCCCGGACCCGTCCCTTCTATATTTTCTGCTCACACCCCTGTCTTCTCTGACGGATTTATTATGGCGTGATTTAATTGGTCGAAGTGCGGCCTTAGCGAAATCAATAACTTTATACAATTTCTTTAGAATACTGCTTTAGAGTTCAATTTTTTTGAGCGGTTAAGTAACAGATTACGGCGGCAACATGAATCAACATTTGCCTAAAAATTTAATTCTTTGCTAGCAGTTGTTTCCCATAACTCAGATCCGGTTCCGGTGTAAAATGTAATATTTTTATTTTTCCGGTTCCGTTACCCGTATTTTTTAATTGTGGATGGACCCGGAGCCCCCATCACCGCAAAAGCCACCGTTACAAATAAATTTGTGTTAAAACAAAACTATAAAAGAGTAGGTTTAGATTCTAGATTACATTTTTTCTTAGGCTTAGGCTTAGGCTTACGCTTATTAACACATTTTTGAACCGCTTAGGCTTAGGCTTAAGCATACGCTTAATCTATTGTTACGCGCCTTAAAGTAACATTGGCCCTGGAAAGGGTTAATATATCATGGACACGTTTGATTTTACAGGCCAAGGGTCCACAATGTCCCTATCAGTCCTGCGCATACTACGATTGGTTCGCGTATTTCGAATTATCAAACTCTCACGTCATTCGTCTGGGCTTCAGATCCCTTTTGGCAAAACGTTCAACTGCAAGCGTTCGGGAACTGCTTTTATTAATATTTCTGCTCATTTCACTGGTGCTATTTTCAAGCGCAGTATATTTCGCAGGAAGCATGCAGAGGTGTATCCGGAACTCACTTTCGATTCCGGCTGCATTTTGGTACGGAATTGTGACAATGACAACGGTCGGCTACGGAGATATGACACCGAGAGGCGTTGCAGGTAAATGTGTCGGCGCTGTGTGTGCAATTATGGGCGTCTTAGTATTGGCACTTCCGGTTCCGGTTATTGTGGCTAATTTTAAACATTTTTACCGACAAGAAACACGACTGGCACATTTTAAACGTGATGACGATGACAGTGATGTTGATGATGAAGAAGAAAATGAAAAATGAAAATGAAAAATTAATGAAAAATGAGACAGAATAAAAGAATTAAAATGAGAGACAAAAATGAACCAATAATGCGAGAGACAGAAATTTGAATGAAAATGAGATAGAAAAATTAATGCAAAATAAGAGAAAAAATAATGAAAATGAGAGAGAAAAATAAATCAAAA
>JASANG010001328.1:0-28746 GCA_030248215.1 Enoplolaimus lenunculus
GAACCCTTTCCTCGAAGTACTGTGAATATACATGATTTTCCTCTTAATTCTCCGAAAGATATGGCCACGCCGGGAATCGGACCTCGGACCTCTCGCTCGTGAGTCAAGCGCGCTACTCATCACACCACGCGGACGATATCCTAATTTCCTCTGGTGGTATTTGTGCACGAGTATGTATGTATCTTAACATTACACACTCTGCACATACACAAGCTACACCGCATATACTCACATTCCCCCTTCATTAGGCGGTCGCCCCGGACCGCGAATCCAAACTTCTCCGAATCCACGAGCCTACAATTTACAGCGCCCATCTCGGTGGGAACTCCATGTCAGAACCGCACGGTCGGGACGACCCCTTTCCCCACAGCACTGCGAATATAATTGGTTTCCCCCTTAATTTCTCCGAAAGATATGGCCACGCCGCGAATCGAACCTCGGACCTCTAGCTCGCGAGTCAAGCGCAATACCCATTACACCACGCAGCCGATATCCTAATTTCTTCTGGTGGTATTTGTGCACGAGTATGTATGTGCCTTAACATTACACACTCTGCACATACACAAGCTACACCGCATATACTCACAATATCTTGTCAGGTGAAGTTTAAACTGGTTCGGTAAATTTGGAAATCGGTTTACTATTCACGGTGTAGTACACTGTTAGGCATAAGATTCTGATTGTACAATTCACCGGGGGAATTTAAATAATTATTGTTCAGTTTAGTAGCATCCTAACCAATATGTGCAATGTTTATTTTAGCTGGGCATGATTCCATGCTCATTGCTGACTGATAGATTTAACCAGTCCCAGCAGGAAATGGCGCAGCACACTGATATTAATGTATTATTAGACATGATTGTCAATATCGGCGAGCAAAATCTGGACGAAGCTCAGCAAAAGTACGAATAAATAAACTACAATGATTCTTCGGCGTAATATGACAGCTTAACTGAAATACTAAGCTTTGTTCAGCTGGGCTATCTTTATCTTGCAGACTGTAACAAAATGCTGATTTTGTGATTCTTTATGTATAATTTTAGGAAACACCAACTGAACTGTCACCGAATGAGACCGGCTTTGTTTGAGGTGCTGTGTGAAATAAAAGAAAAAACAGGTTCGTACATACATAATGCATTGTGTTTTAGATAGGATGTGCCTGGAGTGATGTCCACAGTCTTACTTTGTTGTAAAAACGGCAATGAATACATTTAGTCTGCAAAAGTGCTATAATTAGGCGGTTCATTCAATATTTGTGAACTGGATGAAAATTTGACACCCAATTTACTCAATTAAAGCAATGTTTGTGCGATTTTGTTTCATTTACGGTTTTTTCAGCGTTAAGCCTTCGTAGTACTCAGGACCAGGAACCACCGGATCCTCAACTAATGCGACTGGATAATATGTTGATCGCTGAAGGTGTCGCAGGGCCGGAAAAAATAGCCAATATAACTGCTGCTGATGCAACTGGAGATCACACGGATTATCGTGCAAAGTTGCAACAAATACGACAGATTTACCATCAGGAACTGGAAAAATATGAACAAGTGTGTTTGCAAACCACGTAGATCCATCCTTTGTTTGTTATATATTTGGTCGTTACGTATATTTATGTTACAGTTTATTGTTGTTGTAGTTTATATATATTGAATTTGGACTTTGAAGCTGCGTGTAAGATAAGTAGTATTCTACCGTTGCAGGCGTGCCAAGAATTCACTTCCCATGTCATGAATTTATTGCGTGAACAGAGTCGAACAAGGCCGATATCACAGAAAGAAATTGAACGCATGGTACAAATTATCCATAAAAAATTTTCTGCGATTCAAGTGCAACTCAAGCAGTCAACTTGCGAAGCAGTTATGATATTACGGTCTCGCTTTTTGGATGCTCGGTATGGTTCTATAATTGGCATTATCATTTTTGTTGAAATATATACGATTTTTGTTCATAATTAATCAGGATCATTTATTAAACTGTTGTTTGATCGTCTGCGCATGAACGCCAAATAGCTGTAAATGCAAATTATTTGCTTGTATTATCTTCCTTTGGAATAACATAACGGGCAATTGCTGACATCCCTTTCCCAGAAAATTAGTAAATGAAATAGTTCAACAAAGAAATGTATACGTAGTTTAAGGTTTTTTCACGGAAACATGTAAATTTGCTGGGAAAAGTGCAATGGCATTTTATATGTGAACGGTAAACTGGAGACAGTCAGCATAGGTAGGTAGGGACCGATTTCAGACCTTTTTATTTTAACCACTGCGCCATGTAGCCTACCTCTCCAACTGTGTCTATCGTCGACTATACGTCAACACGTATGCTGCCTGCTAACTTACAACACAATGTGCTTTGCATATTTTGCATGTGCATCAAGACAGACATGTTTCACATGCTTACATGCCCCAATTTTCAACCAAATCGTCCGTTATACGTCCATCTTATTTTCAACTTGACTGTGTTTAAAGCGCGATAATTTACCATTACGCTGTCCACGTAGCCCCATGTCAGTCTAGGTGGAAACCGGGACTTCAGATTTTTTATATAAGCAGCTGGGAAAGCGGGATGCGGGTTGTTTCTAACTAGAAAGAGACCAACGGATATTTAGTACAGTTGCAAAATTTAGAAATAAATACCCGGACTCGGATTAAATCATTAAGTAAAATGTGAAATTAATAACTTAAAAAATGAGACATGTCATGTCTCTGCATCCTGACCATTCCAACCATTCTTAGTTAAACATTCGTAATCGTAACCCAAGTGTATCTACACAGGTTATTTGTTACTCAAAGTTGAAGCCTATTGACTAACTTTTTCCTTCTGCAGTTTGCTTTTACATGCGACATACGATAGTTGTCTTAAGAGACACGTTGGGAGTGTTTTGTTATTAATGTATTTGACAAAGTTAGCGTTGGTTATGCAACTATCTGATAAATTCTTTAACCTTTTTAAATTAGGTACGATACAGTTACTGTTCAGAATGTAAGCGCGAGTTAAATTCACTAAGCTAATTTTATTCCAGGTATTTTGTAATACCCGGGAACCCGGACTTTCTTGAAGCGAAAACCCGGACACGAAATTCTTGAACCGAAAACCCGGAGCCGGAATTTTTCGGCAAAACTACCCGGAATAACCGGAATACCCGAACCTGGATGCAACTCTAATGTTTAGGCAAACCTCTATTACTGCGCCACGTAGGCCGCCTAACCAGCTGCTTTCCTCTGTCGGCTATACGCCGACACGTATGTATTCGGTTGCTAGTATATAACACAATGTGCATTGGATATATTGAATATACACCAAGGCAAGCATGTCTCACATGCAGGCAACAGTGCTCATCGAGAGAGTAAGCTTATAATAGTATAAAACTGTGTATGTTCTTTCAGACGCAAGCGGCGAAACTTTAGTAAACAAGCCACGGAAGTGTTGAATGAGTATTTTTACTCACATTTGAACAATCCATACCCGAGTGATGAAGCAAAAGAAGAACTGGCCAAAAAATGCAGCATAACAGTATCTCAGGTTAACGTTTTGTTTGTGGTGTAATACGTTGTGTTAATCATTTTCAGATAATATCGCACATGGCACATCAAGCGCCATCATTATTGTGAAATAGTCTTCGCAGGGCTCTCGTATATGCTGTGAAATCTTATTCGAAACATTAATTTTAGGTTTCCAACTGGTTTGGCAATAAACGTATTCGGTACAAGAAAAATATTGCAAAAGCACAAGAAGAAGCAAACATGTATGCGGCCAAACATGCTGCTCAAAAAGCGCAATCTCAAGGAATGCCAGGTGAGTGACACCAGGCGTTATCTTTATTTTCACAAGTTTTAGACTGCTTATTTGGGAGTTATTGCCTCACGGCGCTATAGTTTTTCTCAAAGCCAATAGCGAAACATGTTCGATCATTAGCTTTGGTTTAGTGATTTTTAGGTTACGCATTGCCACCAGGTATGGTTAGCCCGTCGGGGGAAATGTACGCCGGATTGCCTGGCATGTCGTCAACTGATCAGTACAGTGTAAGGAATATGCTTGTGTTATAAATGGAGCTGGTTTTGTAGCGACGGGGCAGAATTTTTATTTGTTGCTGTTTAATTAAATTAATTAACAAATAGCCGTTTATTTTAAATCGATTCACTATCAACTTTGTCTGCGATTAGTGGCCGTTTATGGCTGTATATAGTGTCAGGTTGCCTTCAGGTGGCTGTTCGTGTTTCATGCTTCGTTTCAAACTAACTGTACATGGCGCATAATATAATTTATTAAGAGACGATTTTTCTCAGCCCGTGGTAGCTACTAACCTATTTAGCAGTTGATTTTCCTGTTTCTGCTGTTTAATTAACACTTTTGCTGATGTCTCATCTGTTATAATTTCCCAATGCTATTTTTCTAACCTTGATGTGGTAAAACTGCAACTCGACATTATTTATAGCGTAGCTAACAAAAATTTATCGTTGATTTTAGGCACTTCGTCAAGCCCCCCAAGGATTCCATGATGCGGGTTTCGCTCACGGGGTAAGGGTGTATAGAAGTTTCTCGCCCAAATACCCAGTTATTTGAATAACATTCGCTGTTGAATGAAGCTTAGATTCCTTGGTTTGACTTATTCTGTTCGTTTTATATATGTACCTTTCTAGCTTTCTAGAGTTAAATGGATCTAACGAGCAGTTATGTTTACGTACATATTATGTGTTGGTTTATGCGATTGACAGCAGCATTGTTGTTTGCTTCTTAAATATGTTGTCTCAGTCATAAATTAAAAGTTTCACTTCTGTGTTGATTATCAGTCTATTTATTTATAATAATGCGTTTTAAATTATTGCAGAGCGGCAATAACGATAACTCAGACCTGTTGGAAGGCCCCGATGCTAAAAGGAAAAAAGAGCAATAATATTGTTTTATAAGTTATAATGTTTATTATGTTATTCTTGTATGCAAAGTATATATACTTCGATTGTGTTAGTGTTGTTTATCTCAACTAGATGACTTGAGTAACGGACTGAAAACGACATACCCTCTCCTCGATGGTTGTTTGTTATCCTTAACTTGTATAGACATGCTGAGTACGAGCAATTTATGGGTTGCAGCCGGATGTGCTACTATGTATATATGTCGATAATTTATATTAGAAATACTTCTGTTTTACACCATCCCTCAATCACAATCACGGTGGGGTACAATGAACATTGGACCGCGGATGCTTCGTTCTTGAATTCAGAGTGCTGCGAAGTGTCACGTCACACTGTTATACCCTCTTGGTATAAGCGAGAGGAAAATATACCGGCATGGGCTGTGTTTTGGCCTCACCGCTCTCACTTTTAGTTGGGGTCGATGTCTTAGAAGCAGAATGTGCCCAGTTGCATGCTCTGGTCTAATAGTGATCACCTGCATTTGGTATAAGTAATAGTGGTTTTCATTAGCATTAAACACCTCTTACAATGCTTTATTACTAACGTTAAAGCAGACAATGCAAGCTTAAAAATTTAATAATAAATTTTTTCAAGCACTGAATGGTGTGCTTTAAGTGTTAAAGTGAAAAAGAAACTTTAAGAATTCCGAATACGCAATCAGTCAGAATTGTGGAATTTTAATCCTATTTGTGTTATGCCGCATACAAATTCTGCATCATTTATCAATTAAACTGATTTCGATGATTTGATCAATAATTGATTGTTGTTTACTTTACAGATCCAAAAAAATCATCAATAACTTGTTCATATGACGTTTTCAAAAATTGTTGCCAGCCAACAAACACTAAATAAATATTGTATTTGATATTAATACAAATTATCCGTACAGTCACGAATCTTCTAGTTCCGATTCCGATTAGAATACCGGTATAAACGTGCTGTTCCGATTCCGAGATAATGTAGTTCCGCTTTGCACCCTGACTGGAACTAAAAAAGTTTAATGGAAATATTCGGATTTACGATGTTTTTACTTGCTCTATGAAAAACCCCTAAAAACTCATATACATGAAGTAGATGTCTCATCGTGTGACTAACCACATTGCGATGACATCACGACAATGAAACCCAAAACTTTTTTTGTTAAATTTTGTAATTCCGATTCCGGTGTTGTTCCGATCCCGATATAATCCAGTTCCGCCTTGCAGCCTGCTCTGAACTACTCAAAAATAAAAATGAAGATCTATAATATTTGAAAATACTTCAATGTTTTATCTGATTGCTATTTAGATTGATGGTTCGTGCTCGTAAGGGCCAATGTAGAGAACAGGGCCCTAAAGTAGTCTAAGCCTACTTATACTTAAACCTAAGCCAAAAAGTTAAGCCTAAGCTTACTCCATTAGAGTCCCGCGGAAAAGCGGTCCTCCCCTGATCTTTACATGGGTCCTTGTGTGTATACCCGAAATTGGGAAATACGAATGAGGTGCTCTATCTTTATGGAAATACATAAATGTTGAATCTTAACTTTTAATGCGGTTGTGTTTTTTATATAACGGTCTTCTATTGCTTGCCTTGTGTTACCGTTGCCTGTTTTTAGCTATTTGGTTTGGTGTTGTAGATGTTATTTCGCATGTTTCTTTTGTCAGTTCAACAGACTTGTTTTTGGTTTCATGCTTTGGGTAAAATGAGGAACGCAAACATGGCATGCGTATACTTCTCTCGTCTTTCCAGCCTGTACTCAGCAGCAGTATACAACGGAGGGCTCAACTGATTATATAATTTCACTCACTTTGCCTCCTGCTCCGGCAAGTTTTGATGACCTCCAGCTTTCGTATTTTTTACCTCCCGTTCCAACCTGCAATCAGCAGAGTTAAAATTTTTGCCGCAACTTTCGGCATTTTCGGTGAAAATTTTTTCGTGTTTTTATAAAGCTTGTGCCCTTCAGTTAGTCAATTTCTATTAACTTTGGAGCACCCTTGAAAGCTTTCCTTGCTAAAAATTCTTGAAAAGTTGCATTTTTTTTTTAAATTTGCAAATTCAACTTCGTTGTGATAACCTAATTTTGCTTCACCTCTGGTTGCAGCCGGCTAATGCCGTGTAGTGTATCATCGGTGGAGTTTGCAATTGATGTTGCAGGTCCATTGTATAATTGTGTAGTAAATATTTGTGGTATGTGTTACGAGCGAGTCATGAACAAACACTCTGCAGGGTGCAGCTGGAATTCCATTTGTTTTAGGAGTTTGGCATTCTAAATAATATGTAACACCATTAAAAGCAATAAAATACTTTGGCATTCTAAATAACGTCTACACCATTAAAAGCAATAAAATACTTTCGCATTCAAAATAATATATATGTCCATTAACATTTAAAGCAATAAAATACGGTGAAACGAATTTTTCAGAAATAAGTATTTTTTGTTTTCCATTTCCGGTATTTTTTTAATTGGGCGTTATTTTATAGTAGCCAATGGGTTTTCATCAAAAGAGCTAAGGCCTTGTCAACTCAGAAAATTTCTGTATGTCCCGAGATCTTCGACATTGTTCCGGCTTTAACCCTGTGGTAAGGTGGAGTTATCCATATTCAGGTAGCGGCGAATTTTGTTAGTTGTACACTGAAATTGCAGCAATTCAGTTGATTTGTTACTTTAGCTCTATATCGGTTAATTTAAAAAGCTTTTACGCTTAGGACTTGAATCGGGTCAATTAATTTTGCGTCTCAATTGCGGTAAGGTACTTCTTTTGCGTCACTACCATAACATTGCACAACCAATAAACCAAAACCTAATGTCTTTGTTGCTGAACCCCGAGCAATACGACCTTCCTGGCTTCGGCCACGGTTTAGGTTTTCAGTCACGGTCTCAAGAGATCCAGAATAGCTCTGAAGGAGACGACTGCGTCTGAAAGCACAGATTAGGTCAGCAGATATCGTAGCAATACGTTTTCAATGAAGTAGCCATAAACTTGCAGTGCATCTTGTTGGCCAGCGCCATTGTTTAACTTGCCCAGGGAGCTGCGGTATATATTCCCGCTCAGTGGCAAATTTAACTGCCTAATCTTGAATGAAATTCTTCAGGATACATTTTGGCACAAAAACCAAGTCGGAATTGGTACTAGGATATCTCGATCCACCCGCCCGTTTCACTCTTACAACATCCGAGTTTTATTAAATTAAACTATAACACGCGGTTGACGCTTGCTTGAAAAATAAAAATCACAAGTAGCCACTGGATACGGAACTGAGATGGTTAAATGTCGCGAGGATCACTGCTTAAATGTAAGAGGGTGTCGGAATTCTGCCACTCTCAGAACTTGATACCACGCCAGGGGGACCATCATCCGCTAGACAAGTTAGCTTATTTTTGTAGACCCACAGTCATCGGACACCTGTGAGAATAGCTGCTCAGATGCGTCTGCAGAGGTATTTGTTGGTCGCAGCCGTAACAATAGCGCCGTAGTACGTGCGGCCGCCTCTTTGGAGCCACCGTAGCTTTAGTAAAGTGCTGTTGAATTTAGAACCTGTAAACATGTGTTTTCTTATTCTTTCAGAAGTTTAGGAGATGCATATATACTAGTGATGGGCATCGGATATTTTTTCATATCCGGATATCCGAAACTCGATTTTTGTGTTTTTTACTCAATTTTCGTTTATTAAGCACTTGTTTTAACTTGTTGCTCTAAGGGAAGTACCCTGACCTTCAAGCAAGTTGATATGAGCATAAAAGATACAATTCTAAAAATCGGTACCTATTTATTATGCCAGTACTGTAGTGACCCGAATAAGTGGCGGTACCCAGGTACCCATTTTCAGTCCCAATCAAAAGGAGTCCGTATCCCTAATAAGAGTCCGTAAGCGCATAGAGTCCCTAAACCCTAATTAAAGTCCATAAATGTCCATTATTCCTAATTGTAGCGCATAAATGGCTCCAGAACCAAATAAATATGAGTTTTGAAGCGTACTTAAGTTTTCAAAGTACGTTCCTAATAATAACCTTGCATTATGGCTAAAGCTTTTGATACAAGGCAAATAAACATTCAATTCAAGGGTTAGTTACAGTACCGGATATAATGTGTAACGAAGTGTGGCGGAGCGTGGGTTAAAAATAAATAACAGTCCGTAACCGAATAACAGGGGTTAACTGAGAAAAACTTTGTTAAATAAAACCACTAAAACGTCCCAGAGGTAAATGAGCGTTGCATTGAATTACGGATAATGCTAGACCTTTGTGAAACCCAGCCGTATATCGAATTCTACAGAAACTCAGGCCCATGTTACTTTTAGGGCCGTAGAGGTTTCTATTATTACAATTTTTGCTTAGGCTTAGGGATACGTTTAATCTTCTGTTACACCCCTAAAAGAAACAATCTCCGAAATTTAATAAAGGACTCACCATACGAAGTCATTTTACCTATAAATATTATACGCTAATCTTAAGTTCTTTGAATATTGGTATGTTTTAGTTAAGAAATAAAGATTTTGAATCATCATGGAACAATTATACAAGAATATAGTTTAATATTGTGACTGAGGTTTGATACAGAATTTTTTTCGTCAGCTCCAGCTACTTTGGTGGTGAAACCATGCAAATTATTCCAAAAAAATATTTAGACAAAAGCATTTCGGATATCCGGATACACGTTTTATTTCGGATACATACCCGGATACTTTTCATATCCGGATATCCGGTGCCCATCTATAATATAAACAATTACACATATAGGCACATGTTTACTTTCCGTCATATCTACCCCACTGGTTTCCACTGTCCCAAGTGACC
Source organism: Enoplolaimus lenunculus (assembly GCA_030248215.1). Classification (NCBI taxonomy): domain Eukaryota; kingdom Metazoa; phylum Nematoda; class Enoplea; order Enoplida; family Thoracostomopsidae; genus Enoplolaimus; species Enoplolaimus lenunculus. Next base: position 9,688 of record JASANG010001328.1, read on the forward strand.
CAACTGTCTCCATTGTCCCAACTGTCCAATTGTCACAGCTGTCCCATTTGTCCCCATTGTCCCATCTGTCCAAATTGTGTCATCTGTCCAAACTGTCCCAACTATATTTTTGTATGTACTCCTGGTACATTGCTGTTCCGAAAAAATGGGTCGGGTACTCCTGGTAGGTACATTTATGTCCCGTGAAAATGGGACGGCCTTTAGGATAACATTGGCCATGTACTTAATGACGTATCATAAGGCAGTCCGCCAAATTTTGAATTTTCCTGCCAAAATTTAAATTTTTCGCCAAAATGAATTTTCCCAAAATTTGAATTTTTCCGCCAGTTATAGTATGATATTCCGCCATACGTTATCCTAGTCATGTAATTGACTCGGTAAACATTTTCAAAATGGTCATATGTAGGGATGCGCCGATTAATCGCAATAGGAAATGATCGGCAGTTTTCGTGCAGTATCGGCATCGGCACTGCAAAATTGCCGATTCTTTGTTGATAATTTTTGGACATAACAGTCAGTTTGAATGCTATTAGTTTCATTCGTGAGCGCTTATCACTGTGACCGGTCAGCAAACCTGATATTTTTCAGTGCGTTTGTGTTTGAAAAAATGAATTGAAATGAGCCGTTCGTCTAAAATTATAATCGTTTATGATGGTTAGGGTTTAAGTTTTCACATAATGTAATGTAGTATCCTATCTGTTCATTAAGCATGGTGTACTATCGTCGTGGAGTTGCAGCTAGCGACGCGACTACTCGGTCGTTTATGAGGTGAGTGGAAAATTTTTAAGTTTGTTATTATGGGTGCGTGGGCATTGAGTTGAGACCGAACGAACGAGTAGCTGCAGGGGCCGTCTCAATGGATACCACTCCACCTCCCGAAAAGTGTTATAAACAGCTGAAGTGTTTACTGGAAAAATGGAGTTGCGCCCACATGAAAAACGTATTAAAAGATTCCCCGTCTCGAAAAAAATCCTGAGATCGCCAATAGGTGGCTGTTCAAGCTGGTCATGTTCCTTTTATCGGCTGGATGAAAAATTTCGCAGTACTGTCCCTTGAAACATGCATGCTGGATTTTCTACAGGGACCAGAAAGTAAAAAATTCGGTATATATTACAGAAAACATGCAACATGGTTTAAGTTTGTCGTCAAAGTACTTAAACACATGGTTTTACGTTAGCCGATACTTTTTGCACGTAACAGTCAGTTTGAATGCTATCAATTTCATTTCTGGGCGCATATTAGTGTGTCCGGTCACAAAACTGATATCTTTCTTGCGTTTATGTTTCAAAAATTAATTGAAATGAACCTTTCTTCTAAAATTATAATAGTTTGTGATGGTTACGGTTTAAGTTTTCACATAATGTAATGCAGTATCCTATCTGTTCATTAAGCATGGCGTACTAAAATTGGAATCGGCAAATTTTCAAAACAAGGATCGGCATCGGCAAAAATTTTGCTATCGGCACATCCCTAGTCTATTGCGGGGTTCACGTTATAACCGGGGCAGGTGGGACACGGTTTGTCCCATGTTGATTCGACGTCAACGTTAAAATTTGGGCACTTATATCGGGTCAACAGACAAAACTCGAAGGCCATATAACATTTTACCTTACAAACCACCGCTCTCAAACGATCAATGTGTACAGTATGTCATGTGACACTGTCGGACATTTATGCGAATATCATGATATTCCCAAATTTCAACGAATATCATATGATATTCAGCGGGACAGTGTAACCTTAGGGTACTAATAAATGAACGAAAAGTTGGACGGCAGAGGCACAAACGTGCTTTAAATACCAAAGACATGCCTGCAAATCGTTTCCGACACAAAATCGCTCTTAAAGCCACAGCTTCATAATTCAAAAATTCAAATTCTAGTATCATATGATATTCAACAGGACAATTTGGGTATGTTACTTCAACTATGCAGGCATTTGAAAATATATCATATGATATTCGCAGACAACGCCTCGAATATCATATGATATTGAAGGACAAAAAGTGACCTACACATGATATTAGCAAACAAATACAAATTTTTGAATACGATATCGGGTCTACAAGAAGACAAAATCTAACCCAATAGTCTAATAGGGACAAAACGTGTCCCAAGCTGCCCCGGTTATAACGTGAACCCCGCATATGATATTGGCAGACGATGTATTGAACATCATATATTGAAAGACAAAACGTGACCGATATGTGATGTTAGCATACAACCACTGTTTTTAGAATATCATATTGGGTTACATCGCAGACAAAATGTTGCCCAATATATAGAGCGTGACAAAACGTGACCCAGCTGCGCCATTTATAACGTGAACCACGCATAATATAACGGAGGCTGAGACCCGCTAAAGCCATACAAGAAGTCACTTCGGGTTTCATACACTACTAAAATTTGGTTATTCTAAATGTATATACTGAAGAAAATCGAATTCTGTCAAGCAACATATTGTTAAGATGCGATCGCAATAGCTTAATTTAATTCATATCCGTAAGCGGTTAGCTTGCTCTGTGCACCATAAATCAATTACGTGTTTAATGAAAGTACAGTAGATAACAAAATCGACACATGAAACTTAAGCTCAATGAACGAAAACTTCTCTCTGAAGTATAGTAGTACCTATAGAATGTTTGTGATTACTTAATTAGGTTTGAAAATTGAGGGAAAATGAGTTAGAAACACATTTATTTAAATCAACGAGGGTAATTACGAGATAGAGATCGCAATTACAACCTCATTTTACCATATTTCATTAACAATGCGTCTTGAGTTAGCAGAAATAAGTCAAATTACATTTTGCCCAGTGTGCAACCGGTGTGACATATAATTTTAACTCTGCAGTCAAATTATATATAAAATTAACTCTCCCTGATTACTTATGACATTTGTTTCAACGATGTTTATCATTATGTTGCGTCTGATACATGCTTCTCACGGTAATATTTTTCGCAAACTTGTATCTATTGTGTAACATAATTTCGCTTTGAAAATTTACACGCCTGGATTTAAAGTTTCACTTGGTCTATTTTTCACAATAAACGTCAATTTCTGTTCTTCTTATGCTCAAAATTAGTTATTAATTACGTATATATCTCGCAAAGTTTCAATACCGATGTGCTGCAATTGTACTTGTGACACTGTGTCTCGCAATATTTTTCCGCAGACCTGCGACACCTGCTCCTCACCAAGATATTTTTACGCGCTCACATTTGATGTTGCTTTTCATAATGTATATTTTTATCGAACAGACACATTTTTAGTGCGATTTTCATTTCTCCAGATGAATCGCATACTAAGCTCTTACGACGCCCTGAAACCTTAAAAATTATGATATCATTTCTGCTTAAAAATAGCACATTTGCCAATTTGAATCACTTCAGCGCGAAAAATCCACAAAATGTAAAACGAGAATAGTACTAATACTAGCAAAAACAAAGACAAGTATATAAACATCGATAATTTAATAATATTTTTGGTTACTTGAGCTTACTCAAATATCCTAACGATGCCTAGGCCAAAGGCAAAAAGAAAATTTTTGTCACAGTACGAAAAGTTTCATCTTAACCGAAACTGAGCTTGCTTTACTATTTTGCGCCCTTATTCACTGACTGTCTATATACGTATACATCGGGTGCGATTGAAATGACTTGCACGTGCAAATAGAATGAAAGTAACAAAACAAGGTGAATTAAAAGAAAATTTTTCAAAAAGTCAATTATCGGAGCATAAATTAATAATATATATATATAATATTAGCCGGGGAGTCAAAATTATATATAATGTTGACTGGGGGAGTTAATATTATATGCTGCACCAGAAATATAAAATACCGGAACTGAAAAGTTAAAAAAACCGGAACGGGAAAAACTTCTTGCCAAAAAATCATTTCTAACACTATTTTATCGCTTTTAATGGTGTAAACAAATCGTTAAGAATGCCAAAATACTAAAACAAACATAGCAGCAGAAAAGTTAGATAAATTATGGAGGAGTATGGGACAAATTGATAATTGTGGCAATACATGCTCAGGCAATTTTAGAAAAATAAGTTAAAATATGCCAATTTTTCTTAAATTTTCGAATGTGTAAAATTTTGAATACCGACAATACCGGAAAATTGCGGTCAAAAAATACCGGATTTATTACCGGAACTAAAACACCGGTTGCACTCTGATTTTGACTGTGCTATCCATTGGCCTCCAGCTGGCACGAGCCCCCGTGCCTTACGTCGCAACTCCGGTCCAACTATTTTGTACTCATAATAAAAATTCAACGCAAACAGACAAATAATATGTTCAATATCCACAGAACGAAATGGCTCAATATGCAAACGAAAACAATACACAATATAATGTTCTGTCTGTCTGTCTGTCACACTTTGACAATAGGTCAGAGAATCAAAATTATATCTAAACACGTTTTCTGTTGTAAAAAACTTACAAAACTATTGAAATTTTATATTCCGGCCGCTAAACACGATTTAGAGATACAGTCCCGGTGCAAACAAATATCAAAAATTCTGAAAATGAAACAGTTATCCCAGCACTGCAAACAGAAGAATATTAAGCACAAAGCTACATTATTTAGATTTCATCTTCAAATAACTTACGACGGTCAATATTGAAGAATTTGATAGTTATTGGCATTGGTGTTGTATGAAGTAATACACGATCAAGTGTAATCCGGTTGTAATTCGGTTACATTCCTAATCTAATAAAGCCACGTAACAGTATTATCACTTCACACTCACAAAACCTTATTTCCAAAACCCGCCGCGCTTGTCCGAGCTTCCTGCTGTGTCACTGCGATAGGAGCCGCCACTTCTTTGTTCGGCAACGTTACCACGACTGCTTCTAGAACCACCGCCTGGGGACGGAGCCCAAGAGCGATCGCCGCCTCCTGAACGTAAGCCTCCACTAGACAAATCGCGTCCTCCGCGATATGTGGTAGACGTTCCACCGCCCGTCGAGCGATTTTGCGGGCCACCGGCAACATATGGTTGTACCCGTGCTGATGATCCGCTTCTGTCACGATCAGACTCTGCAAAACCAGCACGAGCTCCTCCGTGAACATGTGATACCCCGTCGCCCGGTGTGCGAGAATTCAGACCTGTTCGTGGCTCGTTTGACGTAAGTGGGCCATATTTTGAAGAATCTCCAGCTATAGGCGCTCCACGATTCGACGGTCCCGCACCACGTCCTCGAGTTGCCGGATAAGACGCGCTTGTTGCAAAACTGGCGCCACGGCTAGATCCAGATGTACTGCCTCCTCGATATGATGATAACGAACCGCTACCGGGCGTGCCACCGCCAACACGACCAGAACGGGACCCAGGTCGTTCAGCAATCGAAGATCCAAAACCATCGCCACTTCGACGTTCTGGACCAACGTTGCCGCTTCTATCACCGCCACGACTACTATAATGAGCTGATGCCACATCAGCACGTGACAGTCCACCTCTTCGCTGAGGATAATTTGCAACAGCTGCTCCACCACCTCTTGCTGATGCACGACCTGAAACATAGTCCGCCGCTTTCGGAGGTTCACCGTACTGCCCGGTTGGCGCAGCTGGGCTCACTATTGCCCTGTTTGATACCGGCCCGCCTATTCCACCACCTGCACCACGTCCGGATACATCTCGTCGAAAATTTCTGTCTCCAGGACTGATCCCTACGACATTCCCTCGTCCGCGGCGTGCATACGTTGCTGATACACCCCGTACTGGTGACGACGACGAACCAGGTGACTGAAACTGGCGTCGATAGTCAGAAGATGAAATTCGACTGCCAGTACCATCGGGTATCATCGGTCGCCCAGCAGGTGAACCGCGCCGGCGAGAATCAATGTCGCGTGTCGATACACCAAGCGATCCTCCGGTCGACGGCGGTGGCGGTAGTGGTGGCTGACGTCGATATTCGGAAAGTGGGCCCAATCCGCCCGATGATGTGTTCTCATGTCCACGAGCAGTACCAGTGCGGCCACTGTATGCATCAGAAATAGTGGGGTTTGGTTGCTGTCTTCCATTGCCGCTTGAAATTGCGTAGCGACTTGCTGCGTCGGTTCCACGCGAGGCAGATCGATTCATTGATGACGAATGCATTGATGTCGTTGCATTGCTTCCTCGGAACCCTCCGCGAGCTGCGCCACTTACACTACTAGTACGTAGACCACCGCCCACCGTCGGCTGCCTGGCACGCTCCGATGACGCAATTCCATATAGCGGTTCACCACGCCTGTAATCAGGAAACGTACTAATTCACACATACGCAACGAATAGCGCCACAGTTGTCGTGCAGCGGTGCAAGATAAAAATATATATTTAGAAATTGGTTAGCCATGCTGTCTGGCGGTCTACGGCAAATTCCGAATGATTCTACACAGCATGGTATGGAAGACACTAAGATCATAAAAAGTAGAGCGCCACAATGCACGGGTTTAGTCAAACGCGGCTATGACCAACGTAAATTTAATATTCTAGACAGGAAAAACTTTGAATAGAATATATTTTTCAATCAATAATAACATTGTAAATGAAAGTATCTATATAAGCTTAGGATATGTATAATCAACGTCAAACAATTCAATTAAAATGGATAGAAACATCTGTATTAGTTTGATACATTTATTTCGTTAATACCTCGACGGTGACACTGCAGCAGGTCTTTCCTGAACAACAGCTCTATCCGCATACGCTGACCGTTTCATAGGAACTTCACCACGAAAACTGCCTTCAACATCGTCGTAACGCCGTTTTACATTAGAGCCAATCGCATCTCTGAAATTTTTACTCGACTGGAATTTTGAAATTTGCATACTAGGTTTTTATAGATGTGACCAAGTGCGTAACAGGAATCAAACCACCACCCTTGAGCTTCTTGTAAAGTAGTTGTAGATACTTTTTGTTGTAACACTGCAATGGAAAAAAATTCCCGATTCTTTGCCGATATTTTAGCACATAACACTAATGCTATCAATTTCACTTGTTGGGGCACATCAGTGCGTCTGATCAATGTAACTGTTATCTGTGCTGCGTTGGTGTTAAAGAAACATTAACTGAAATGTACCGCTTTCATAAAATTATAATAGCTTATGATGTTTAAGGCTTAAATCCGCATAATGATGTAATGTACTATCCTGTCTTGTTCTTTAACCATAATGTACTAAAGTTGTAATCGGCATCGGCATCGACATATTTTCAAAACAACAATCAGCATCGGTATCGGCAAAAACTATTGGTACCGGCACATCCCTATAATATGTTTAAGATACGGCAGTCACCTGCAATTTAGCATTGGAAAATTGGAAAGTATGAGTTGCAAATTACCTTTGTTTGTACGCATCGCTCAACGATTGGCGTAATTGCATCTGTTGCAGTTGTAGTTTCTCACGTTCCAATTTCTCGCGTTCAAACCTAATACCAAAATCATTTCAAGCTTAGCAATGACGACGGGAAGTATAACTGGATAACACTGCAAAGACTAAGCAGAACTCTAGCAAAAACATTGCAATAGTTTTAAATCTAACCATTATCCATCTTATTTAGACTCAGATTGTTCATTGTTTTCGATACTAATGTAAGTATTTACTATCCAATAGTGTATTATGAGTTTTGGGCCAAAGTGATTATCGCTTATGCATGTATTTGCTATTTTTACTTCAGTCTTTCTTTTTCGCGTTCAATTTTTAACATCTCTTCTCGTTGTTGGTGTTCAACTTCGCGCTGCCGCATTCGCTCGATCATAACTTTTTCACGATCACGTGAAGCCTCCTCTGGCTAAAATTGCAAAATTAAAGTACTTTAAAAGAAAGTTAACAACGCAACACATTACAAGCTTTTAACGAAATCCTTGCGGCTTTTGCGACATATTCGAAACCATAGTGTACAAAATAACGCATGGACCGTCGCTGTAATAACGTATTATTATACAGTTGTAATATAATAGCATTGTATCTTTCATACAATCAAGTTTAAAACACAAAATGTAATTTTAGGCTTGGTACATTATCATTTCAATCCAGCAACACTGTTCCAATTTTAGCCAAATTATATGTTGACTACTGTTTCCGATCAATATTTTACGGCTAAACTGACATTATTAACGTACTCTCGCCCGGGTTGATCCGAAGCTGCTTGACCCTCGTCCACCAGCACTCGCCACGCCACCACGACTTAAGCTAAAGCCACTTCTAAATGAACTGCCACCACGAGAGCTTCCTCGTATGGCAGCTCCTCTTCCAAATGAGCTGGAACTTCCGCGACTTCCGCGAAACGAAGTCGACGATGAAAAGAACCCAACACCTCGACCACGAGACCTGTAAGCCAGAACAGAATTTTAATTTGTGTGCACCGCTTTAATTCCATATCGATATTTTCAGTGCCAAAAATTATCGGGCTAATAGTAAGGATGTGACGATACCAAAATTTTTGCCGATGCTGATACCGATTATCCTTTTGAAATTTTGCCGATGCCAAACCGATGTCCATTCCAACTTTAGTACACCATGTTTAATAAACAGATAGGATATACCGAATTTTTTACTTTCTGGTCCCTGTGGAAAATCCAGCATGCATGTTTCAAGGGCCAGTACTGCGAAATTTTTCATCCACCCGATAAAAGGAACATGACCAGGCTGAACAGCCACCTACTGGCGATCTCAGGATATTTTTCGAGACGGGGAACCTTTAATACGTATTTCATGTGGGCGCAACTCAATTTTTCCAGCAAACACTTCAGCTGTCTATAACACTTTTCGGGATGTGGAGTGGGATCCCTTGAGACGGCCCCTGCAGCTACTCGTTCGTTCGGTCTCAACTCAATGCCCACGCACCCATAATAACAAACTTTTAAAAATTTTCCACTCACCTCATAAACGACCGAGTAGTCGCGTCGCTAGCTCCTCCTCCACGACGACGACTACCATCCGCAAATCCACCTCTGTTAGATGACGATTGCGGCGGCGGACTGCGTCGCCAAGAGCCTCCAGTAACCGAGCCTGAACTACGTCCACCAACCGCAGACGATGCCGTACCACCACCGCGCGGTGATCTACTTCGATGGCGGCTTCGCGATTTGCGCGACACTGATCGATGACGGCTGTTTCGTTCTCGAGTACCATGTCGCCGGTGATCTCCGTCTCCGGTAGCGTTGCGTTTGTTGTGGCTTCCACCTGTAACGAAACGAATATATAACACATATTAGAGCTGTCCAGGGGCCCGGGGCCAGAAAGTACTGGGTCCTGGCGTCTCCACAGCGGGGGCAGGGGGGCGGGCACCAGCACATTTTCATTTTCCCGCCGTCGAAAATTTTGCCGCCCTCAGGAAAGGCTTCCTGGCGAATTTCCGGTCGCCCCCCAGCAAATTTTTTTGCTGGAGGGCCCCCAGGACTTTTCTAGGTCAAAAATTTTCAATGTTAAAACGTAAAGACCTGGACTTCTTTTGAGGCGGACATTCGGCAAAATATAATTTTATATTACGCTGAGTACTCATAATTTTTAATAGCGGTACAAATACCCGTAGTAACTAATACAATTCATAATGAACTGAAAAAAGCACAATTATATAAAGACCGTTTCAGGGCATACAGCATTCGAAAGTACGTTGCAGCAGCAAGTTCAACCCGCCTGAGCCTTATGATAAACTGAAGCTGTAACTAATATACAAAATATATATTAATCACAGTTTCAATTATAGATTATCTATATTTTATATAATTGTGCTTCTTTCAACTTCTGAGGACCCCCCAGATCATCTGGGGGCCCCCCTGGAAAACTGCCCCCCCCCCAGCAAAATCAGCTACTTCCCAGGAAACTCCTGGGGGCCCTCAGTAAACGCCCCCCCCCCCCGCGGAAATTTTCAAGCTGTGGAGGAGCCAGGGGTCCGGGGTCGAAATGGTAGACAATTTATGGAAATCTTTTACTGTTTCACTCGTATACTATTGTCTACAAAAATTCTAACCGCGATTTTAATATCAGCTCCATGATATTACATCAATAGCTTGCTTTTCATTAAAAACAAAACAAAAAGATTGAACGTAAAGTTTTGTCAAAACATGTGGATAAATTGTATCTTAAATTTACCCAGTCTTACTTAATACGAAGCGTCATTTCTTTTTCTTAACTATGAATTTGTCATGAAGCCAAATTCATGCGATTTATCGCGCTTTCTATACGTGTGAATATGTATTTTTCCAGCGTTTTTGTGACAAAGGTGTTTATTATAGCAATAATCTTAGCTCCAACAAAACTCCTATCCGCGGGAAGCTCTTATATATAAATATATATCTTTAAATATATCTTTTCGTGAGTATCGGCATCGGCACTGCAAAAAAATTGCAGATTCTTTGCCGATACTTTTTGCACATAACATTCAGTCGGAATTGCAGATTCTATGCCGATACATTTTGCACATAACAATCAGTCGGAGTGCTATTTCATTTCTGAGCGCATACCAGTATGTCAGCTCAGGAAAATTGTTATGTCTCTTGCGTTTTTGTTTGAAAAAATTAATTCAATCTAACCGTTTTTATAAAATTATAATCGTTTATGATGGTTAGGATTTAAGCCTTCATATAATAATGGAATGTAGACTTCTATCTGCTTATTAATCATACTGTACTAAAGTCGGAATAGGCGTCGGCATCGGCAAAATTTCCAAATAAGAATCGGCATCGGTAAAAATCTGCTCATTATCAAAATGGGACTGCAATTAAAAACTCTAAATTTTGCCTTCAAAAACGAATAACAAAATCTAAACTTAAAATTCTATTTCATCGCGGCAAGCAGTTATGTTAGAAGAGCCAAACAAATTAACAAATATAGCTCGATACTTTGTTCAACAGTATCATTACTGTAGCGACAACGGCGTCAAATAAAATTTATTAATAGAATTACAAAAACTTAAATTCTGATTCCTGTTCCGCCAATTTAATTTGATTCCGATTCCGCTTCCGACAAAACGTACTTCCGATTAGAACCCTGATATATACATATAATGTAGATATATACGTATATGTTAGGGTGCAACCGGATACCGGGCCCCTGCAAAAATCGACAGCCGGCTCCGGCTTCGATATTTTAACATGCCTGATGTTTACCTTAAAAAATTGAGACCATCATTTGTATTTATACCAACTTCCATTGCAATAGAACTGATTGACTTACTTTCACATATTACGTATTATTCTGTCATACGTACATGTGTTATAAATTGTGCGCGCCCATGTACGTTCATGATCACCTGCTTATTATTAGATTTGAATGAGTTATCCGGCTCCGGCCGGATAGTAGATTATACGACTCTTGCATTTTTTGGTTTCCGGTCGCACCTCGATGTACCACACTCGGTTTTCGTTACAAAAATATGAAACTCACAAGAAATTACTACACACCAGGGTTCTTACAGAAACTATATTTCACAGGCCGCAGGAACAGGAATCGGAATTTAAGCTTTAGTAATTCTATTAATAACTTGTATGGAACGCCGTTGTCACTGCAGTAATGCTACTATTAACAAAATATCGAGCTATATTTGAAAATTTGTGTGGTTCACTGTTTGCCCCTATGAAATAGAATTTTAACTTTAGATTTTGTTATTCGTTTTTAAAGACAAATTTAGTTTTCAATTGCAGTCCCATTTTGATAGTGAGCAGAATAATTTGCTCGGTTAGATAATCACCTTAAAAACTCATAACCAAAAATCAGAATTCCGGCATCGGAATAGCAAGCAATACGAATCGGAAACCAAATTTATCAGAATTTTAGCCGTTCATCATATTGTTGCGTTTTCACTTACGTATTCCAACTAGGCCCTGGTTGGTACCGGCATAGGGTGTAAACGGATAGTAAAAATAACAGAAACAGATAGTCATCAAAATAACTGAAACCGAAATGGAGGTATAAAAGTTTCATAGATGTTTTATTTTTCTGCCACAACAATTGAGACATGCAAAATATTCAACGGGCTTTCTAAAAATTAAAAAATAGTAGATGTATCTAGATTTTTAAGACTATAAAATGAATTTCGCAATTTTGATTTCACTTGAAGCCAGGGTGCAACCGAAATTTCGATTCCAGCATTTTCCCACTGTCCGGAATGAATACCTATCTCCAACTATGGTTATTCCCCAATAATATTTAAAAAAATTAAAATGAATTTTTCTGTGGCATGTATTTTCCATTTTCCGGTTCCGGTAACTTTTTCAAATTCCAGTTCCGGTAAATTGTAATTCCGGTTGCACCCTACTTCAAGCAATGGCAGCATATCATTAACAAAAAAACTGCGAGACAAATACGTAGCTTATAACTAAATTTTAGCGTAAAACTAACCAAATTTCCGGTATTTCTATAGCGGAAACGGATACCGATTTTTACTGGAAAAGGATATCCGGTTACACCCTGCCCAAGGTGGCTCTCAAGTCTTGCCGAAATTTTTAGGATTTTGGGTGAATTTCGCAATTTTAAATTCATATTGAACAATAATTTATTGCAGTATATATATCTGTAATTAAAAATTGTGATATGCATATATGAGATTTAAAACTAATTTTGGTCATATTTTGCCGGAAACGGATATCAAATTACTCCTTGTACCAGCCCCGGCCCCCGTAAAACTCCTGGCCCCAGAGAAACTTTATTATATACAGATGTGTAATGTATAAGTCGTAGCCCAAATCGTAATTCAGCCCAATCCCGAATTGGGCTAGTCCAAGGCAAAATTATGTCTGATAAAGCAGCACTTCACTGATCGGTTACTTTTTTTGTAATCCCGTTTGATTCTACTTTGCCCAGTAAAACAAACTGTTTGGTCGCCAACAGATGGCGACGATTACTTTGCCAATCAGAAGAAAGTATTCGCATCAGCCAATAGTTTTTTATTATGGCATTAAGGTAGTAGCCAATCTCAAGGCGGGCACTTCTCTCAAAAAGAATTACGCCGTGGGCTAGTCTAAGTCGTAATTACACCCTGGACTAGCCAGAATTGGGCTAGCCCAATTCGAAATTGGGCTAAGCGACTTGGACTTCGACATATATACGTATTATGTATCAGGGTGCAACCGGACACCAAAAGCTGACGGAGCCGGATAATTTGTTATCCGGCCAGAGCCGGATAATTTGTTATCCGGCCGGAGCCGGATAATTTGTTATCCGGCCGGAGCCGGATAATGAATTCAAATCTAATACTAGATCGCGTTCAAATCTCAGAGCGTAAATTACAATTCTTCCTTCCGTGGCTTAAGGTACCCTTAGTGTTTACATGACAAAGTTTACCATCTCACGCCGATGCATTTTTAACACTTTAACAACGACTCTATTATACTAATCTATGTTTTTGTAGCGTTGCGTTCAGTTGCAGTATTCGATTAGCCAATGCTTCTGGGTTTCTAGAGTTTCGGTTTCTTTGAACCGGTACTAGAAGTCCAGTGTTCGCAAATGCTGGTAGTCCTATAAAAAGCAGAAGTTAATATTGTTGAAGCAAGTAATGCATGGCGAATAAAATTTCGTTATGAATCTTTGCATTTTCATAGTTGCGCAATTATTATTAGCTGATGTTATGAAAACACACAAAGACCTAAGACAACAGGAGTAAAAAATAATTTACTTTGAAAATTTAATTTTTTCGTTGATGACCAAAAGTGGGCCAGACTTTTTATGGCCGGTATCTGCCCATCTCTGGCTCAGATTAAGGCTATTATTTTTGCTTAGGCTTAACCTTTGGGAATAGTAGAAATATGCTGAGATATATGCTGTTACGCTCCTAGAATAACAATCGTGATCTATTTTTGGTTTTCTAGCGTCATTGTAAGTTGTAACCCAATAAAGATTGTGAACATACACGGTCACATGCAAAAATTTACATTAGATGTGACAGAAAAAATACGTAAAAAAATTAGTCAACCAGTTCGATGGTAATTGGTATAAATACGAATGATGGAATAAATGTTTTAGTTTTTTAAAAATAATATCCGGCAAGTTAAATACCGGAGCCGGATGTCGATTTTTTGCCGGAACCGGATATCCGGTTGCATCCTGTTATGTATGTATTATGTTGTGTCAAAACTAAACGCACAAAAGCGTGACCAGAACAGAATTATATCAAGTACTACTAAATTAGCTTGACCATGTGTTGTGGAACTGGACAGGTTTGCGTTTGGTCACTGTTGTAGAAATCTATTCGTTATTTTGTTTTATACGAGAAATCTTCAATAGTATTGGTTTTACATAAGGTTCGATAACTGAAAATGCCGCTAATAGAATTACAACTAAACCGCTGTTTGAAGCAATACCTGCTTTGGATTTTCCTCAGCTTGCGGCATCGCTGGCTTTCTCTAATTCAGAGTGCAAGGTTTTTAAACTCAAAAGTTTCCATTCAAAGTGATAACGGTTACAACTGTGGATTATTAAAGCTGTAATTCCGGTTAAAATACAGACACTAACAAATATATTGAAATAAACGCATCGAAGACAGTTTTCTAATACGTAGTCATAATTTATTTACTAACCTCCGTTTCTAGAGTTGCTTTTCGATCGCGAACGACTCTTTGGCTTTGATGTGCTCGATCGCTCTGGGCTGGGGCTCATACTCCAACCACCTTTTTTGGCTGCAAATCAGAATGAATATGAATGCTGATTTCTTTACGGTTCCGCAGTTGATATCACATACTACAGAAGCTAATTTTCTGAGATTAATTGCTCTTAATATTTATAGACAACAGAACTAAGGTTAAAGCTGCATTCACATCAAATTCTATCAAACGAAATTCGGTTATCGTGCACCTAATTCCAGCCAAACAAGAGGTATTTTGTGATAATTTTTGCTATATTTTTGACAATCAAACACCACTCACTTACATGTGTCATTAGCCGCATGTCCGGAAGCATGATCGTCGGTTTTCGCTGGTGAACCCGATTGCTTACCAACACTATTATTTGAAGTTTTATCCAAAGATGCAGCTGTGTTAGTATCGGATTTTCTCACAATGTCGATGCCAGCTGCACTGCCACCCGAGTGTAGCGTGGATTTGGTATTTTCCGGGCCAGAAGGAGCTTTCTTTGTTGGTATCATCTGATCGTTTTTCGACTAAAGCCGGAAAATAACATCAATATTTCTTGCAGATAACTGAATAACCGAATATCAGTTCGAGAGCGGAGACTACGAGGTGAAAACCAACTGGTTCCAGAAGTGTTTGCAGGTGCTGTGCAAATGAACACAAAAGCGGAACGATAAAAAGCCAACTTTCAACTTTTTGATCAAACTGGAATAAATAATAATTTCCCTGTTGGAATGGTGTTATTTTCCCTGTTTCCATGTGCTAGTAGTACGTTATTCGATCGAAATAGTAGTATTACCCGTTCCACAGAAATCATTTTTCCATTGAGTTCTGTACGGTGCAAATTATGGATACACTTCGAAGCTTCATCGGGCGACGATAATGACACGAAACCAAAACATTTTGAACCAGGAGATTTGGCCGACGTAACTATTTTCGCTGCCAATACTTTTCCATATTTCGAAAACAGGGACTAAAATAAAACCGCCACGTCTCTAATTTTAAAACATACGTAAATTTGTAAGAAATTCAAAGAAAGTAGACTGCATTCTTGTTTATTTTATTTGTTTTACCATTCACTAATAATGTGTCCTGGCCGCGTATGGCTGGCAAAAAGGTCCAGAAATGTTTTCACAATAACATGTATATTTATAATTCTTGCTTGATAGGTTGTGTTTATAACCGAGTCCCTTTGAAAAATAACAGAACGATTTTCGGCATGGTGCGACCATATATCCGATATTCGTTCCAGTTTCGTTCAAAAATCGACATCCGAATCAGGCTCTGGTATTGAAAATTGCCGTATATGTATTGCTAAACAGTTTAACATAACTCAATATTAAAGTAATTTTGTCAGCAACATCACTTTTCGCAGTGATTACTGACTTTAACTCGAAATGATAGACATAAGTATATAAAAAAGCACAATGGATGTTAGCATATTTGTAGGCGCAAAATCATAACAAATATAGAAAATAATATTAAATCAGCGTAACCAAGTTTTACTTTTTGTGGAAACATGCACTTAAACATCAGTAACTGGCACCGGTATTTTTTGTTATCCTGTCACACCCTGGTTGTTGGATATCCAAGCAACTAGCCAAAAATCACATACCTTCAGATCAGTCGCTCTTGTATTCTGCGCCAATCCGCTCACCCACAGACTTTTGCCACTGGACGCTGCTAACAAAATATACAACCGAAATTACAATTTCCCTGTACTGGAAAATGTGAAGCTAAGCTAGCGTACGTAGTTGTGAGTCCAGTTAAGCGCGTAACATTAAAATCGGAACCGATAATCGTCCGTATTCTTTCATAATATTGTTAGCTAAAATAAAGCAATTCAATACATGACAGCTTTCCTGCAAATTAGCCCTGTGTATCGTTTCTCTTGGCCGCCATTTCCGGCTGCCTTCAGAAGTTTCTTCTGCAATGGTAATTGACACAGATGTAAACCAAATCATAGAAACACTTACGTTTTGTTTGTTCGTTCTTTGTACTTTCGATAACACCAGTACTGTTGGCGTTAGGTTCAGTTCCCGCCTTGACATTACTAAAATAGAGCAACAAGACATATATGTATGTACATATAACTGTTCCTACTAATAAGCCATTGTATTGTAAGTTACGACATTTACGTAATATTGTTGAACCTACAACCATGAAACAGGGATTATCTTGGACAACCACTTATCCGAAAAGAACCAGCCTTCGTACGCTCGTTGGCATTGCATTTCTTTCCCCGCTGGATAGGAACTATAATTGCTTTCAGATTTGAATAATATTAAAACTTCCAGAAAGACCCTAATTATAACTATACAGCAAGCCAATGGTTGCTCACTACTGATAACATGCCCGAGTTCATCAATAAAATACGTTGAAGTATACAATCACGCTACAACCAGTTATACACGCACTGATTGCATCAGAATATAATCCAGTAGAAATCCATTGTTTCGCTATAATTTTTGCGCAGTAGTCTTGGCTTTCTCGCATAAATCCACGTTCAGATCAGAGGTTGGAGAGATTATTTATTGAGCTGCCGCTACCCAACCGGCATCCATATAAATGTATGTAGAGATATTAAATGAGCCGCCAACAAACGATCAAAAGCCATATTGCGACTGACCTTGCACCCGTTTCAATGCTCCTTCGTCGCCCATGAACCTCGAACAGGCTCAATTATCCACCATAAAAAATTTCCGTTAACGCAGTTTTTTCTATTAGCTAATGTAATCTTTTTTACAAAATTAAGAAAAAGTTTAAAACACACCTTTTCAGAACTTAGTTTCAATTAAGAACGTAATAATGTAACTACTTTAAATTTCCCTAGACACTGAGTTCGAACAAAAACCGGCAAGTAGTCTATAAACCAATACCTTTATTCTTGCAACTAAGTAATACTTTCTCGTGTTGCATATAAGACAAAGGACAATCACGAACCACAAACCTGGATTTATTAGCTGCTGTAGATCCTGACAATAACGGTTCAGTTGCCTTAGTTGGATGTGTTGAAGCACTAACACCAACAGTATTTCTGTTTGATTCTTTTGCGTCGTTGCCAACGCCACCATTAATATGTTGCATATGCTGTTCGGAATTGTCTGTTTGGAGTCCGCACGATCCTTTTGGTCGATAATCGTCTGCTGTTTGCTCACTGCAGGTTATTGCAGTTGGAACATTAGCGCCCACTATCGAGTCGCTTCCATCTTGTTGTAACTTGCACTGGTTACCGTCGTCGCCACAATTGTTCCCGGTCCGTTGTGGCGGTGGAAGCATGTCACCACCGATCACCGTCATAACTAGCCCTTGGTCTTCGTCGTTGAGACTACCTACTGGCTGTGCCAACTTACCTTGATTGCCCCTTAGATCAACGCTCGGAGACAAATAGCTTCCATCATCAATTCTCAGCGAATCATCACTACTGTTTCGTGGCTCGTCGTTATTAATCGCACAAACATTGGCAGCTCTGTTATTTGCCGATCCACAGTCCGCCTCCCTTTGATTGCCAGATCCGCCTGCTCCGCACTGCGGTGTCGTTGACTCCAGCAGTTCCGTACTGCCACGCCTATCGTCAATAGGAGCAGTGGCGATCGAGTCTACACTTCCAGTTCGCACATTTACACCGCAGGGTTGTTCGCCTTCTCCACTAATCTGACCCGACGCCGCGGTTGTAGCAATTGATGTATTACTTGACGCAACAGTTAAATTAAACGGTGAATCGTTTTCGTCTACATTAACAATTAAGCTGGCCGATGATTGCGACGCACCGCTGCGCTGGGCAGCCGCAATGCTCACATTATGAATGCGTATTGTCTCTTGAATTGTAAACGGATGACGAGGTGGCACTTCTTCAGGAGCTGGAATTTTGATGATTTCGGCAGTTGTAGGTGTTGAAACAATAGTCGTCGAACTCGCTGTGTCCGTCGAGATTGGCCCCAAATCAGCTGCTGTAACCGAACACGGAAGTGGTGCAGACGGTGGCCGCAACACATCAACGCTTGATGACTGATCACATTGTTCTGGAGTTATTGGTGGCACTGGCGATGTCATTTCTACTGTAAACATATTATTATTCAAATGCAAAAAGATTTGTTAATTTACGTACCACAATATATAACCACAATTATTCCAAGAACAAAATTCGTTGATTCTTATTTATATTTTGATTTAGACAGTAAACCTTCTATACTTGATCAAATTTGCTGGTGTCGCATGGTGGGCAACCTTGATACGTCTTCATCATACCAATACCTAATCTTCATAAACCGTTATACATCGAAGTGAACGAAGCAAATTGGCTGGTATTGATAGCCAAGTGTTTGGGTCAGCAACAAAACGTGTCGCGCAAAAAACATTCAATACATATGTTGCTTCACGTAATAAGTGACTTGTATAATTATCATGGAAGAAAATCTTCACGAATAAAGTACGCTGCATTAAACTCAAAACGATTTTAAAACTTCACTACTAAAGCACTACGCACTCCGTCGACTTGGCACG
>JASANG010001099.1:0-28721 GCA_030248215.1 Enoplolaimus lenunculus
TAACATTATGTCGTGAAGAAATATCGGATTTCCTTATATCAATGCTACTATAATTTCAGCTTGTCCTATTAAATGCAAGTATAACTGGCAGCGCGAATGCAGTCGAGGAATATACGCTGTTGATCCGCCGCCTTCAGTAACAGATATTGCAGAATGTTGCGCATTGTGCAGCGGCAACGACCAGTGTTTACTGTTCACTTTTGACACGCTTACACGCTTGTGTCATATGTACACATATTGTGAAGATTATGACAGATTCAATGTTGAAACGTTAACTGGGTATTCAGGTACAAAAATTGTTGCTCTGTTCCACAATATTTCTTACAATAATTTCGATGTCTTATTTTTCGATTTCTGCCGGATTGCTTTAAATTAGCCAACTTAACTTTTGTCGACATGTTATACAATTGCATGATCAATACTATTTTAGTATATCCTATATTGAATCAACTTTCCTATTGAGAAGGTAGCCGACGCTTCGTGTTTACAGATAACACCAACAATGTACGATAGTGATTTTTGTGTTAATTTCATTTATTGTACTTTAGTTGAACAAAAATTACACAGCAAGTCTGAAAATTGTAGAAAAGCACAAAGTTATTACTGGGCCAAATTGCACTTGTGTGCATAGAATTAGTTTCGAGCGCGCTTGCAAAGGTACTATAACTGCCTTGTCTGTTAAATGTAACATAGATTCCACTTTGCGCCCAGTATCGATATTATTTTAGCATACTATTTTGAAAGTATTGCTTAATTATATTTTGATTTCAGCAAAACCTGAGTGTGATCTGATTACACCTGATGTGCTTACAGGCAAGTAGTTTGCAGGATTTCTAAAATTAATGATTGCGTTAATATAATGTGAACACCATGCATTCCAACTGCAACTTTAACAAACTTTAATTTTGCTAAATTTAGCAAATATCTGAGAAGTGTTGTAAAAAATTTTGATTCATGCTTATATATTTTTTATGAAATCCTGATAATTATCTCCACAAAATTGTAACAAAAGTTAAAGCAAAACGTACCAGACGATATGATTTTTGTAGAACTATAAAACATTTATGACCAAAATAGCCAGACACCCTAACACGAGCTCTATCAACAGCCAGAATTAGGTTTTCCGCAGCAGCTGTGCAGGCAGATTTTGAGTTGTACCTCGATCCCCACCGGTACTCTGATTTAGAATGAATTAAAATGTTCGTATAACGACAGCCAAACAAATACATGTAAAGGCAAAAACGTTGAATATGTCATATATTAATCCTTTCTCACATGAATATTTTCTATTTCCCCTGAGACCTACTTTTAAGCTAGGATTCGAACTCCAGTGACTGGAGTGGGAGGCGTATACCGTCAACACTCAACTATAGGAGCTTGACGCTCGACCCCGAGGGGGCTCTCACGTCTTGTGGTAATTTAGTACTGTGTATACGTGTTGCAATTGTTAAACACGGTGCGATATATACTATTTAACGTATATACACTGCACTGAGTTGCCTACAGGCAACTCAATGTGAGAAGGGGTTAAATGTAGGTACCTTGTACAAAAATGCACACTAAGTAGAATTGCACCGGAGCCGGAAAATTTCTCGGGCCGGACCGGTACTCACCGCGGATCGTAAAACACAAAACCACACCCAAAATGTTTGCAGCAACACCTGCTGCAACGACACACCTAAAACGTCTTTGATATTTGACCAACTGACTATTTACCGCAGTGCATTTTCGGTTAAAGGAACTTTCAAATACCTACTGATAGTTTCAACTGCCATACTAAGAAAGTAATTGAAACATTTATATTTTTAACCCGCTATTCTATATTAAGTACTTTACTGTTTGTGTGGGCCGGATTCAAGCGTATACGGGTGATATTTTACATGGAATTTTCTAAATTTAGTCACTGGAACGAGTTTTACACAAATAATTTGCAGTTTTATTCTTTTGCCGCGCCATGCAGACATTGTTTCATTACGAGATGTCAAAAAATACCCCCGGTCTATACTATCGATCACTTGCGCAAGTAGTTTCGGCTTATAACGTTTGATCTTTGTTTTAGGACAAATAATTTGCAGTTTTATTCTTTTGCCGCGCCATGCAGACATTGTTTCATTACGAGATGTCAAAAAATACCCCCGGTCTATACTGTCGATCATTTGCGCAAGTAGTTTCGGCTTATAACGTTTTGATCTTTGTTTTAGGTTGCAGTAATCAATGTCAAATTACCAACCAACAATGGTGTAGTTCTGGTAATAAATTGTACGACGAACTGGCTTTGGATATCAGTGCGTGTTGTGAAAGGTGCAGATTTGTCTCTGGATGTACGGCGTTTACATATGAAGTCGCGGCATTTAAATGCAGTATATTCGCACAATGTTTTGTTGTAGATGCTAACATTGGATTTAGTTATGGAGAAATATGTAAGTAGTTTTGTCGTTTTTTCAGCCTTTGCGTTTATGTTACAACAAAATATTATTTACTACGTTTATCTGTTTTTATCTTATTTTTTAAGGATTTAGCATATTTTTTATGCAATGTTTCGGTTTGCTTTTATTCATTGACGTCCGAAAAGAACTATGTTGACAGCAGTGGGCTGTATATTTTAAATTTATAACTTTTGTTACGGTGAAAAGTATTTTACAACTATTATGCACCGTCCAGGTTATACTGCGGTCGCAAATGTCAAAAAATGTCCATGTTATAATTATAAAATATAGCAATGAATTTTAAGCTATTCCTTGCACCTAGTTATTATTTTCATACTATTTTGGGCACAATGTTGTTCCAGCACACTATTCTTAGGTCATGTTCGAAAAAATGCAGAGTATTTGGATTGTTTTTCTTGAGTCGAAATTAGAATTTACCGAAGAAATTTTAATTTCACGCATAACACTCAATTTTTCGGCTAAAATTTGAATTTTCCTGCCAAAATTTGAATATTTCCCCAAAAATTTGAATTTCGCGCAAACATTTAAATTTTCCCGCCAAAATTTGAATTTCCCGCCAAAATGTGAATTTTCCTGCCGAAATTTAAATTTGCCGTTAAAAGTTAAATTTTCCGGTCAAAGTTTGCCCCTCTTACCCCTTGATCCAGGGCCAATGCAGTATACACAGAAAGAACTACATTTAAAATATACTTAATTCTCAATCGTAAAAACTTCAGAATGGTAAAACAATAAAAATCATTCCAAAAACATTTACACAATAGCATTTCAGATATCCGGCAGATATCATGATATTTTTCATATCTGGATATACAAATATCCGGTACCCATCTATATTACAGACTGCTATTTATTTTTAATTCACCCGGAGTTAATAGTTTGACCCAACATTTTTCCGTTTTATATTATTTCTATCGGCAGAGCTGATTTGCTCATAAGTGTTTTTGTTGATTGTCATATTCGTTAAACTTTTCCTTGAACCCGTATTCTCAAATGCGTATAGCACCTATTATCAGTTAGCCATAGGTTTTTAAAGTGACGAACATCTGCAATTGCAGATCTCAAGATTGGTACAGAAGAAGGGCAAATCGAACGCGAAACAATGTAGTGAATTTCGAACCTCACCATGGGCTGAATACAAAGTTACAGGACCTATCACCAATTGGTAATTCGTGCTACACACATTTGCGAATACGACCCCTAGGTTTAATAAAGTTTATGCGGGTTGTCCGAGTGTCTGTTATGTACCAAAGCAGTCTATACCATTGTTATGCTTCAGTCTGTTTAATGGTCTCCAATTAGGCTTTATGAACTTTATTCATTGTAATGGATTCTAATTAGGGATACAGACGCCTATTCCAGGGTACTCAACATGAAGACTTCCCTTTTTATTTGGGACACTACAGTACGTAAACATATGGCCAGGATTGTCACTTGGGAAGAGTCTGAGGACAACCTGGACCGAAAACGAAGGTTGAGGTTTGGTGATTTTGAGAGTAAAGCGGGTAGAAATTAGGCAGTTTTCCAAAATTGTCGTTTCCCAATGAAAAGTTTAATTCTGATCTGTTCTCGGAAGAATGTTCTCATGTGATCTTTTCAAATCCTTCAAATCTTCCTTTACAGATCAGTTACAATGAAGAAGAAACTCGCGAGTGAAGTCAGCGAGAAACCAGGGGTATTTTTAATATTAAATCCTTTCTTGTCCATGGATTGGAGGTCTACGACCACGATATACGAGCCCAGGACGACTTAAGGATATGAATTACGAACTAAATGTCATTTCTTCGAATTGAATTGTATATCAGCGGCATCAAAGGCGCCGTGAAGCTGTAAGAATTATCTAAAATGATATTCATAAGATTGAAAAATATTGGTTAAAACATCATATGAATAATGGAGAAAAAATAGTTGCATAAACAAGTTTCACAAATGCTCAAATAGTTTTACTAAATAGTGAGAAATTAACAATTTTAGCAATTTAGCATCTGGTTTCAGAATATCGGGGCTGTGCACTAAAGCTAACATCATTTAATATAAGGAACAAACGCACAATTTATATGACAATGCACATGCAAATGTAATTTTCTGCGCAAAGTTCGAAACATTTTCGGTTGATTTTCAGAATCCTGTCAAAAAATAAAAATTTTGGAAGAAACGCAAATATTGCTATCCACTATGGAAATATTGGCCGAAATATATTCCTCCAATTTACGTATTAGTAGGCTATGGCCTCCAGTCAAAGTGTTGGGGGGGGCAAGTGTCACCCTGCACTCCAATTTATTGCGCCTGTGGAAGGAGGGAGCATGACTTAATTCAATTTTGTTATTGTAATTCAAAAACAGTCAATTATAGCGGTTCTGGTACACGACACCGTGCAGTGCCACTGTAAGCAGAGTCGAGTTCGCAGATTGTGGTTAATTTGCCAGAACCTTAGCCGAATGATAGGTATTTTTGAACTTAAACCGGATTTTAGAATGACATGGAATACAAATTTGTAGCGTCTACGACTTAAATTGACAACTTTTTTGAATAAATACATATTTGAACCGCAGCCGTTCGTAGTTTGATTCATTCTGGTCAGCAAAAATAGTTTTATTTTTGTTTATGAAATTCGAATGAAAAGTTTCACACCATTTCATGCAAATTTACTTGAAAATTGCAGTCAGAAAAATTGCTAGAATTTGTATACGGATTTGCGAATTATTATTTTCCGCAATCAAAAGTAGAATTTAATGATTTTGTCATCAACGGAATCTTTCGAAAAATTGTAATCAGCGCCAACGCAGGTGAAAACAAACAGCCGTTTCTGGAATAAAATAATTAATGAAACTCAGAGAAATAAACTTGATCTTAAGTAATGTTTTTGGTTACAAAACGCCCGGATTCTACGATTTTTGCCGTAATTTTAAAAGTGAATAATCAACACCGACGTAAGTGAAAGAAAATTGCCGGATGTTTATTAACAATGGAAAGAATCGTCAAATTAAACCATTTCTCGCTGTCTCAAATAAACGTTTTCGACATATGACTAAAACTTCTCAGCTTTGCTATTGCAAATTATTGTTTTGGTTTCCCAGTTTTCGATTACTACAACGTTTTGAAATTTCCACTGCGGTAAGTGATCACATGCAGTTGATAATGCAGAATTACAATCTGAACAGTCGGCGTAGTTTGAAACAAAGCTTTCGTTCAATAAAACTAATTTTATTTAATCAGTTGCCTGAAATTATTATTTCAACGAAATTATTATTTTATCGCAAAATAGTCATGTCTTCGATGTGGTTTTGTCGCAAAATCAAGTTTGAAATAAAGCTTTCGTTCCGTAAAAATGATTTTAGTTAATCAGTTACCTGAAATCAGGGTTCCATCGGAATTCTGATTCCGGTAAAAATGCAGGCAAAATTTGACTTCCGATTCGGATTCCGGCTGACTGCTGTTCCGATGCCGGAATTGTGATTTCTCAGTTATGACTTTTAAAGATGATCGAAGTTAGATTTTGTTTGTTTCGTTCATTTGCAATTATTCTGTTGGATTTTTTAGTAAATATTCCGAGTTGTTACGTGTATTCCGTCAGCTATATAAACAATTTTTTCTGACACTGTGAACAGTAGCCGGAAACAGGCATCCTTCAACAAAAGTTAAGTAATACACCTTTAACTTTTTAATACAATTACTAAAACTTGATTCCGATTCTGCTTCCGATTCCGGTTCCGACAGAAAGATTTTATTCCGGTTCCGCTTCAGACAAAATCTAGGTCCGATTAGACTCCTGCCTGAAATTATTTCAAAAGTCAGGCTGGTTTCAGAAATATAGTAAGGGGGCTTATTTTTTGCCTTTAAAGATCTCGGACATATGGAACCCCTACTGTGAACCTAAGTCCAAACCGTTGACTAAGCCTAAGCCTATCCTAAATCTAAACTTAACCTGTACAATAATCATATATGTATTTGACACGGACGTTTTCGTTATTTCGATATAAAAATAAAATTAACTCATCAAACAGGAGTCAGTTTTAGAAATTTTTGACGTTTGTTTGCAACATTTTTTAATTCCAAAAATTGGATTACATTCACAAAAATATTACCTGTAATTAACACAAAATTTACATAACAAAATGTTTATTTGCCTGAAAAATTTGAACAAAATGAAACATTATACTTTTGACCGACAATCTTACGCCTTTACTCAACTTCGTAGAGGATAGGTCCCTGATTGCTGGAGGCACACGATTGCAAGAATTTTGAAAAAAGTTAAAAATTGACAATTTTCACCTCTGCGATTCTAAAATGCACAGAGAGGTTGGAGTGTTTGCACCCCCGTCAGTCTTGGTATAAATCGGGACTTCACACTCAAAATAATATTTCTGATATTTAAAAAAATTTCTTACATTTAAGAAAAATAATTACCAAGGTGCACTTGAAAACTATTTCTGTTATAACAGAAAAAATTTCATAAAAGTTTTGTAATAAAGGTTGAGAACAAACGTTTTCCGGTTATTTTTTTGAAAAATTGTCTTAAACATCAGAAAAACTTGTCAACTTTTTTGTGTGCAGACTTTCAACTAAGCAGCTGCAAAAGCGGGCCTCCGGAGCGGGGATCGAACTTTCAGCCTACGGATCCTTAAGCGAACCCTCTACCACTGCGCCACGCAGCCCGTCTCTCCAACTGATACTGCCAGCTAGCATACATACAGTATACTGCACTATATTACATGTTATTCCTCGTTAAACATTTGCCAATTTTAATATCTTCAGTATCCATATTTTGGTCTTTGTTTCGGTACCAACCACCATTTCAATCAAAGTTTGTCATTCCGCCACTGGCGACCGTTTTTAATTAAAATTATCTTTCACAACTGTACGTCATTTTAGATTTATTGACATTTTACCGAAATCGGACGACTTATAAATGAGCCAAATATAAACTTTGAATATGACTCAGCTCATGTTTGCCATCTGCGTAAAATCCGTTGGTTTAAAACACGAAATTGACATAATTTAGATTCATTTCGAAATGTTAACGCATGAGTCATTTGTCACTTTGAACTGTCACTCAAAATCATTAGGATAAAGTGTTTTTCTTAGAGCGGGCACAGAGTTTGAAAAGGGGCCGAAAAAGCCGCCCCTCCCTGCCGCACCTGGAATGCTGTCCCGCCGTTTCGAATTTGTAACCAAAGTTTCTAAATGTGTATAAATTTTTTGCAAATTTACAATATAATGCAGACAATGGTTTTATGGTTGGTACTTGGGGTCGAACTGAAAAGAATCTCAGGAACCGCTGAACCCAACTATACTGTGGTGTTAACAAGGCTCACATTTGTTGTTTTAAAATTTTAAACCATTTAGTAACTACAGGCTAATTTGAATAGTTTAACAAACGGCGAAACAGATAAGCTACAATTGTTCGAAATGAAACAAAAATTCCAAAATTCATCCAAAATTTTCGAAGTTTCAGCGCATCCGACATTACTTGTTCGAAATTTAGGAAGTCCGGAAATCTTTGCACCTCTCAATTGTGTTGGCAGAAAAAATGTAATCTTAGAAAACTTGTCTTTGTATTTCGATCACTATCTATTTCTATTATTTATGCTATTGTATACACCCTGATTGGGATTCAATATTTTACCGTTGAAGAGCTTCATACGCATATATTTTTTAAATGGCGTGGCGGAGTGGTGTTGGCGACTCTCTCCAAAGGTGTCCGCAACCTTAAGGGGTAAAGGATTGTCACCGTGGCGCTGTCCATGGTAGTTAAGAACCGCCCTGTTTTCCCGTGGATTGACTGAAGGTCTAGAGTTGGTTCAGACCTTGGACTGTTTTTGCTTAGGTTTACAGTTACGCATATTTATGCTTACGCTGAGCCTTTTCGCCCTCATATGTAACAATTTGGCCATTAACAACCTTGTTTAAGTGGCTATGGTGGTGACCTCTTGACCTTTCGGCTTACGAAGGGGAAAAAGCCAATTTTAGCCAAGAAGCCGGTCCAGGATAGTTTGTATTTTTGAAATTGTGCCAAATAAATTTTTTAATGGTTTCTGCCAACATTTTTGTGTGTTTTTGGTTGTGTTTGTTTGCTGTGTGTTTTAAATTTAGTAGAGATGTCCCGGGATTAGAAACCATATAGTAAGATTATCAAACTTATCCGAAATCCTATTTAAAGTATGTTTTTCTTGTGTATTCAAAAATTGCGAGATCAAATATATCCATCTTATACCGTTTGCATCCGTTCCTGATGCTAAATGTTTAACTGGGCAGTTCAGTTGGATTCTCAGTCAGTGTAAAAACATTTTAAAACACAAATTACCTATTTTTTTACACATTTTAGCTCCCGATCTGGTGTAATTAAAAGCCGCACAAGGCTTTTGCACTCTTCAAATAGAAAATTTTATTTATTTGACATCTTTAGACTTGTGCTTATTTCGTAGAATTACCGTATGACTGTGTTCGTTTGATTTTCGAAAAAACTTGTTTTAATATTCAATTTCTTCCGTTGTATTTTGAAAACTTGCTAATGCGCCAGGATATTCGTACAATGATCAATTGCTTGAATTGACTTTGCGAAAATGTCCGTAAAACATTTAAACTTTTTGAAGTTTCGTTTAAATTCGTTGATTATGGAAGATTTTATTCGTTTATTCACACAAATTAATGTTCGCAGTGATATTTTCAACTGCATCACAAAATGTGTTACAATAATCCTGGTCTAAAATGCTAATGATTTGATTAATCACCTCTGATAGTAAATTTAGTTCTTTTTAAGTTAATATTAGTGTACATTAACGGATTGTGAGTTGAGTTGGTTCAAACTCTGGAGCATGTTTACTATGGGAGTATCGATTAATTAACTTAAAATGAGCTGAATCAACTCAGAATTTTAAGTTCTGAAAAAACTTAATTTAGATTTGGAATACTTTCTATATCATGCAGATTTATTGAGTGTTTCGGACTGCTGGATTCTAGAAATGTAGGTACTCCGAGCAAGATTTGATGAATGTTACGTCAAAAAGTCGTACAGGCGCTGTTTTACAGGCTCTCGACAATAATTGACTGGTTTTGTAACAACTGTTGCTAATAAATTTTGCGTGAAACGCCATTCTTTGTATCATTTTGTCACAGACTTATCGGACAATTATCGCTGTGGTCCCAAATACCATAAAACTGCTTTTGACATTTGGACATATTTAACATATTTCGGCGATAACCTTCGTGGGCAAGCAAAGCTGATAACATTTTTAATAACTGAAATATAATGCAAACTCCAAACTAACAATTAATGTAAATTCAATACCCATACTTTTTGTTCGACTAAGTTACTTTCTATAGTGTCCATATTTACATGCTATACCTGGTTCATCAATATCCGGATCCGGTATCCTGTAAATTATTATCCGGTAGTTCCCTGATTATACCAATCTTGTTAATATTTACCAATTGAATTTAAATGTAAAAGTGTGTTACAACTTTACCTAACTTAAATAATGGACATTGGTGTATACAGTAACCTTAATCAAAGTTGGATTGTCAAGAAAAATTCTTTTGACATTAACTTATTACTAAAGTGAGAAAACATTATGCATTTAGCTGCTGCAAGTTTCATGACGAACCAATAAAAATTACAATGTTTATAATTTGAAATAATTTTCATCACCGACTTACGGTTGGACTTTTCAGAAAACTTGCTAAAAATAGCTTAAGCGAACGTTGAGCTACAGCATCACCAAGTTTTACGAAAGTACATCAGAAACAGTTTAATAACAAAATTGAAGTAATTGGAAAAACACTAATTTCAAAATAACAATTTTTCAGAGACAATTTCCATTATTTAAATAATTATGAATTATTTGCCTCAAAACCGCCAAATTCCGGTTCCTGCATCTTGGAATGCCGAAACAGAAACAGGAATTGAATTGTTGCAGGAATTGTTTACGCTACTGTAACAATTGTACCCACATGCGGGTCCCAAAGTTCGCAAGTGCGGTGTTTCCAAAGTAGATATCTAGAACTCACCCGCATCCAGGGTACACCCACTAGATAACTGGCAGCCCCTCTGAACAGCACATACTTGGTCATGAAGGGACTATTGCCAAAACACACTGAACTTATTTTACTCGCTGTTAAGTCCTAATATCATTAATACAATATTGTTTGATACCGCAATTGCAGAAAAGTGCGTGGAATTTTTTACAGTAGCGTAGACAGTATAAACGTGGATGGCATATAATGTGACCTTTAGGAGATAATTTAAAAAGGGCTGTATTAAAATCAGATAATGCCCAAGGTTAACTGAAACACAAGGAACATAGTTTTGTGGCAACATAGCTTCCAAATCATGCTTTGTAGTTTTAATCGGCCCATGTATATATAGTGTAGCTGTCAACAAAAACAACATTGTTACAGTTGTGCTAATACAACATAGGCAGTGAAGGTGCTGGAGCGTCAAAATTTGGACCGTTTTCAAGTTGATTCATATTTGAATAAAACATACGAAGTTGACCATCTGTGTCCGATTTTTATGACATTTACATTCAGAAACATACGTTTGACTGCTACATTTACTTGGCACTTTTCCATACAACAACTGATTAAGTTTTGACCCTTAATCTTTGTATTTATGTTTCTAATAAAGTCTGCCTTCTAATATCAAACAGCAAGGAATTACAAGATAGACCACGAACTGTGTTTAAGTGTGTAAAATTCTGTTTTGATGTGTTACGCTTTTGAGTCCTAAGTAAAGCACAGCAACCAACCTTATAAATGTTTGCGGCTGTTTTCTGTTTTCTACGTTCTCGCAAACCAACATTTTCGCAAAAATGGTAGAATTTTCAACGATTGTTTTGCATATTTGACCTCTTCATTGCGCCTAAGCGACCAATCCAAAAATTATGCCAAATTGAAATTTGAGGTATTAAAAAATTTAGGTTCAATTTAGGTTCATGATTACTTTCCTTCGCGCAAAAGCTCCTCCACATTTATAGAGCCGATGGTACGGCCACGTATTGTTTACTTTGCAATCATTGGACCTGCCGACTCCTTAATGACCTGTAATTTCAAGGGACTCTAAGCAGATCAGGATTCTTACCTCCATAATTCCTCTACTTCTGGGTGCGACCAGATACCAGAAATTCTGTAATCGGAGTCGATTAATTTTATTTTCTACAGGAGCCGGAGCTGGATAATGAATTCAAATCTAATGCTAAACGGCGTTCAAATATTAGAACGTAGCTAAAAATTCTTTTCCAAGTGGCCTTAGGTATCCAAACAGTTATCTTGACAAAGGTTAACATCTCACATCGATGCATTTAATACCGATTATATTCGATAATTCTACGTTTTTGTCGCTTTGCGTTCAATTACAATATTTGCTTTGTCCAAGTTACTTTAAAGGGCAAAATGGCTTATGTTAAAGCTGTTGTTTCCGATTAGGCTTAGATTTAGTTTTAGATATATTTTCAGGTTGAAGTTTTGGTTTTAGGCTCATAAAGAGAAATACGCTGACATACTTTTACGCCTCGGAACATAACACTGGTAATTGTTATCAGGTTTTTCAGAATTATGTAACTTAATAAATATTGTGAACGCACTCGGGTACAAGCAAACATTTACAACAAATGTATGGCAGAAAAAATATGTCAAAGTAAACTAATCAGTTCGATGGCAGTTGCATTAATACAAATGATGGTTTCAATTTTTTGATGTTTTTAAAAACATCCGGCAAGTCAAAATACTGAAACCGGAGCCGGATATCCGGTCGCGCTCTGCTCTCTAAGTAACTCATTATTAGAACGCCTAATTTTCCTATGAAGTATATACTTTTCATATAAATACTGTGTTTTGGCGTTTTAATATGCGAATGGTATGTTATATAGCATTGTAGCGACAGCGTCCTATCCAGCTTAGAGTAGTTTGCTATTATGGAATGAAGGTCAGGAAGACGTCAGCCCCCCCGATTGAAAAGTTAAAATTGCTGATACCGCAATACTTTATAAATATGGCGGATTTTTGCATCTAACAAACTGTGTCACTTGTGTGGAATAGAAACTAAAAACTACAACAATTGGATTCTAAGATCGTTGAAAAGTGTATCTTGGAAAACGCCTCCGGTCCTTTCGGCCATGTTCGCATTGGATTTATATCTTTAAAAGGATTCTCTCAATTTTCAATATATTTTCAACATCCAATACAGACGTGACAAAACTTCTATAAATAATGTGTAAATAATTTGTTCGATCATAACAGACCAAATTCAAATATGTCGCACCAAGAAAATTCGATTTTATGTA
This sequence comes from Enoplolaimus lenunculus, assembly GCA_030248215.1. Lineage (NCBI taxonomy): Eukaryota > Metazoa > Nematoda > Enoplea > Enoplida > Thoracostomopsidae > Enoplolaimus > Enoplolaimus lenunculus. Next base: position 12,725 of record JASANG010001099.1, read on the forward strand.
AAATAAAGATATTAATAAATGCTATTCACCGAAAAATATGCGATTTCATTACGAAACTATGAATCTTTTCAAAATCGTAAGGCAGTGAACAGCGTCGATTGCGTTCAAAATGTCGCTTTTTCGGCAGCCAATTCAGGAAAATGGTCCATTTTTGAAGTCCGACTGCCGCGTCCGCTCGCTTCCCACTCTTTTTCTGCTTCTTCCCATTCATCAATCCTGTAAAATAAGAAACAAAAGATGAAATGTTTGTAAACAAGCGACTTTCGTTTCATGTTCTTTATTTGACGTTGATTTCAAAGTTCTGTTTTCTTTTATATTCTCTTCTGTAAAACAATCTGCAATGTTGGTATTACAACGATTGCTTTGGAAGCATTGTAGAAAGCCTCCTAACTTATGCTGCCTCCAATACGTACAAACGTTTTATCATGATGCAAGTTATCTCTTCCTGCCCAACGGTTATAAGGTTAAGTTCAATTAAATGTGAACATTTCTTCGCTTTCGCTTTTTTGGAAGACAGATTTATTTGTTCAGTTGACGAAATGTAACAAAGTTTGCCTGTGACAGTACCATCAAAATTCGACATATTTGACGTCAATAGCAGTAAAATCTGACGCAAATGTTAACTTATTTTACTGCTGCCGGAAACTTAAATTTTACAACACAGAAAGTTCTAAAACCAAAATGGCATGAGATTTCAAGGAACAACCGGAAATACCGACCTACATGTTTTACTCATTGGTTGTCTTTAGTAAAGTTTGATGAGTCGTGACGAATTTTAGTCAGTTGAAATGATATTTTTATGAAATTACAGGATAAAACAAGGACTCGCTGAAACTAAACATTGGCCCTGACATTTGGACATAAACCGTTTTTCCATTGACATTTAGAAATATTTCAAATTTAAACCATGATGAAAGCAAAAGTGGAAGACCTGGTTGGTATAAAATATTACGTCGGCAAACGAGATTTAACACCAACGTTAAGATATCGATGCAAATTTTAAGTAATTAAAGTTTTTAGCTTAAAGTTTCGCTGAAATTTACTGTAGCTGTATGTTTAGCAATATTTTAAAAATTTGCAATATCTTAAGTTGAAATGCCGACAGAGAGTAGGGTGGGCCAAAATTCCGCTGAAATATTCACGCCGTGAAACAGGAGCAGATCAAACGCAAGTTGGAGCCTGAGAATTATACAACAAATTAAACATTGTACTGAACGCAGAAGAAAAATATTGGCGACGTGTAACGGTAACCGAATTTTACGCGAATAAAGACGGGTAACGAGTAAAGGAATTTTCCACAAAATAACTTTTCTGAGGGTTACGCGCAGAGCAGGTAAAAATTCTTTACCCACTTACACCTCTGCGTGTAACAGCTTTGTATTTTCAATAGAAATACTGAAAAATGAAACAGCCTGTTTTGGGCAGAAAGGAATATATATGTAACATATCAATATATGATTGTCGGACTGAAGAATTTGTACTTCTACCGTCAGCTGCGACAGTTTAAGAAGTTGCTGTTAAACGTGAAACCAGTTTTTCTTCGCCTACCATTCCTGCTTCCATTTCGGTTTGGAAATTTCAAGCCGCCGTGCTCCGAAATCAGTGTATCCTTTACGACTTGCAAGCTTATTTGTCCCAGCTTGTAGGCGAACGAACGTCTCAGACTCTTTGACGAGTTCATCTGGGATCGGTGTGCCTCCTTTAATTTTGCACAGAACATCGCGAGCCTAAAATTCTGAAGGAATTGCAGATTTTCTAAAGTTTTGTTTTGGGAAACCGAATTTGTTTCCAACCTTTTATTATTTCAACGAAAAACAGACTTGCACTAAAATGCGGTAGAAACGCTAATTGTTATCATGGCTTTAATACAACTCCACGAATGACTCAAAATCAATTGTTAAACCAGAGGCACTCCAAGCAGCGTAATAATCAAGCAAGGTTGACTGATTTAAGGGGTCCGTCAAAGACGCATACAGAGGGGTGACTGGTCTGACTGGTGCCTTTGCTGGGATCCGAAAGTTGTGATTAAGTTTTAATAGAAACTTAAAATACAACTGGGTTCCGACGTTCAAACACAATGTTTTCACCGCAATTTAGCAAAAGTCGTTAATCGTTAAATAATCCTGAATCCCACGAGATGGTTTTAGCTTTCAAGTCCAAAAACAAGAATGTACCTTGAAAAATCCGCCAGTTCCTTGTTGACTATCGAACTGATTGGTTCCATACGTCCACGGTACAAATTGACCTGCGGCCCGCGTATCGTCTTCGTTGAATCCAAGCCCTTCAATCGATTGAGTGTTGTTTCGGAATGCTCCCATTCCTGGCGGATCAGCCATGCCGGACTGATTGGCGAACAAATTTGATCCGGATTGAAACGGAATCAGGCCGTCCGTTTTGCGGTCTCGAGGCATACGACCAACCACTGATAGCGTAGTGTTTCGTTTACCAAATATCACAACTTTTCCTTTGCCCTGGGATGCGTACCGGTTTGATCCAGCCTGTGAATTTCACTGTTATTAGCATCGAATTATTAAACATTTATTTCTTTTTCATTTATGAATTTTCAATGGACGAAATAACGTTTCCGCGTCAAAACCAAGCGCTCACCCAGTGGGATTGAGGGTCATTCAGCTGATGGCTTAAAATTTTAACTCAGTTTGGAAATCTCGTGAAATATTCTCATTCTTCTCTTAACAATTTTTCCTTCTCCTTCTTTGTTCGCTCAGTTGAATTTAAATGTTTTTGACGAAATATCGGTGATTTCCTCGCAATAAATCAAACAAATCGAAGTATCCTTTTACCAAAATTAGTAACTGAACAGAAGCGTTTTTCGAATTATTTTGTAGCCGGCAAATTGTCAAACTCTTAACTGAAACATGATTCCGTCTGCAAAGGCCGAGAAATATTTCAACTTCCATATCACAGATCAACACCACTAATATAGAATTAGCGGCATGTACTTGACATTTTTCAGAAGGTGTAAGGCAGCCGAGGTTAAGGTCTGGTTTGTCTACCCGGCAGCTTTTTGAAATTACCGCACGGCTCATAATTATGCGTAAGGTTAGGCTTAAAAGGTCGCGCTATTTACTTGAGTATAGCACCGTTATTGCACTGATTTGGCTTATGCCAATGTGTGGTGGTGACAAGTTGTCGGGCAATGAATCAATCATTCATTCTAAATGCATCAAAACCAACCTGCCCAATAACAATTGTATGGCTGTCGCGATCCTGTCCATCGGTCATATACTCGGTGTAGGCAACTTTTTGCACTTGAGTTCGAGCCGCTCCCAAAGCTGTCATTCCTTTTTGCGAATCGAATCGATTGGTCCCGTACTGACCTCGTAAAATGCTTTCACTCTGGAAAAATTGACATTTCAATGAATTTTTACGTAAACAGGAAACTTCGGTCAACATCAGGGACAACACAGGCAGGTTCGCATTTAAGGGGCATTTAGAATGTATGTAATCCGACAAATAGAAAACGCGCCCTGTTACAGGATTAGGATTAGTTTTCTAACACGTAAAGGACGCAGTGGTCGAAAACTATCCAGAAGTTTATTCCTGCTGTAATGAAAAATACTGAAATTCTTGTGTTAACCGGTGATAAATGTTCAGTGGCGCACCAGGTCTGGAAGCGGAACTCTAGAAAATAAATGTAAACACATTTGATTGGAAGTTTACTGCTAAAATTCCGAATTAAAAACTTTGATATGAGCCCTTGGCATTGATGGATCAAGATATTACGGGCGGGGAAAACAGTATATATTGTAAATAACCTCTCGACCGAAGCGAACAAGAAGCCAAACGTAATTTTCTCAGTTTGAAATTATAAATTTGTAAGCAACGGACGAGGGTCCAAATAATTTTATCACCAAATCGATTCTGATGGAATACGCACCATCTCCGCGGCCCTAATCCGTCCCTGGCCGCGAACTCTAGGAGCTTTCCCGTTTGAGTGTATAGGGGCGCTCAGGGCATTGTGCATGTTTCTCTTCGTGCTACAGATAAACTGTTCAATGTTAAAAGTTTTCAAAATATTTTGAAGCAGACATGATTTCAAAAAATGAATCAATTCCAGTGAATTTGTAAAATTTTTGTTTATTGTTTAAAGAAAGTCGATGACACTAAACTGTAGAACCACAGAGAAATCTTTGAATTTGTTGCATGAGCTCGCAGTGTGGACAACTAACTGGGTCCATTAATAGGATACTAAGCAATTGCTGCTGCAGTCTTATGGATGTGTCTTCTTTAATTTATTAAAACTTGACTGATTAGCAGAGCCGGAAAGAGCAGGAGTGAAAATTTCAGGGTGGAGCCACCAAATTCGCGAGCGAACCGACTGCGATGCCAGACCCATTTTAAAACTTACGCGTTTTTTGTTTCAACCGGTTTTAGGGCGGGGGTTCCTTCAACTCAAATGGGGACATGGGGGTGGCTGCTCCGGTCCTGCTGATAAGTAATGTTTATGATAATGATTATAGCATTAACATTTATTGAATTATGACAACTCATTGCTTGTCAACTCGTCGACGGACAACTGATAGCTGAAATTTTGTCGACTTCAACTACCGAGTCGACAATTTTACAGCAGCTACTGGTGGGTGTCGACGAATTCTCTGGTTGACGAGTTGGCTTTATGTTGATGATATATCGGGTTACAAGTTGTCCGACGACCAGTTGTTGGGCGATCAATGGCCGCGATTCCAATGAGCCACATACCTGCCGTTCTGGTGTTAGATATCCCTTATCTTTAGTGAATGTGATATTAAGTCTCGGCGATCCAAATCCTGTCATCCCTTTTTGCGAGTCAAATTTATTCGTTCCAGTTTGCAAATTTAGCATTGTTGCTCCTGCGTGTAGCTGCTCTCGAGTCCATCCTCGACGATTTTTGCGCGTTTCCTGTTAAATGATTACAAAACTGACATCAACGTTTGTTTTATTCGAAACTTTGGTTCAATTGAATTGCGAACGCTCTCTAATAGACGTAATTTACTCACATCCGCCGGTGATTGTTTTAAATTTGTTCACCTGGTAATGAATACAATTTAAGAAAAGATGCAAAGAAATGTTGAAAGTTGCAATTATTAATGTTTTCTTGATTCATGCTTGTTTAGGCGTAATTGCAGGAAACTATTTTTAACACCAAGTAAAAATAATTTGTTTATCCGTATTTAGACATAATTTATCACGCTTAAAGTAACTGCAACTCTAATAATATGTGTTTGGTATCGGGAAAGTTATTTATTGTGCTTATTTTATCAGCGGGATATTATTCCTACGCATGCGACAACATTGATGTTACTGAAGGATCAAAAAGTGCTAATGAAGACGACCTCAGGAAACCACGGAGTACCTCAAACTTGCCAATTAACCAGAAGCTGGCTGTTATTGATAATTTATACGAAAAAATTACCGCTGCAAGATTTTTGGACTCTATCGGGTTACCTGGACCGCCGGCAGGGCACGAATCATGGCCGGAACTATCGGTTGAAAGACGAGCCGCAATTGCGGAAGCTTACCGTGAAGAACTCAATACCGTTACGCAATCTGGTGGAGTGTTCCGTGCTTCTGGCGCAAACCTGATGGTCAAAACGTTCACCACTGGTTACTTGGACGTCAACCGAGGCCTATCGAGAGGCAAACGAGCTTCAAACGAAAACACGGCAGATGGTGCGGCGACACATGTGACAAAATCAAGCTGCGATGGTCTCCAATTTAGCTTCCGGTCAAACTACCTTGCTAACTTAGCACAAAGCGGAGAAAACATTCAATCAATAATTAAATACGTTGCAGTTCAGTTGCCGAAAATTTGTGTCAACCTGCCAAATGGACAGCGGCAACGGCTTCAATTTCGCAAACAACACAACTCAACTGCGGAAGAGAATGTCAACCTCAACGTCGCAGAGGCCGAAGAGCAACAAGAAACGAATCAAGCTAGCGTCAATGTTCGATTTCAAAATGGATGCGAACCACAAGAGGATGATGACCAATTTGATGGATGGCACGTGTTGGACAGCAAGACTGGTCGAAGCCTCGTCAACACGATCACATTGCCGAATGGAAGCTTTTATTTGGTGCTAAATTTTGACGAGGAGGTTGCCGCCGCTGGTGATGCTTTTGCGATCAAATTCGACGCTCTGTTGGAGAACATCGGGCTCTTTTGCATCTGAGCGCAACATCACCGACGCCAAGACGCCAGAAACGGAACAATCGTAAACCAAATGGGGACAATGGAAAACGAGTGAACAGAAATATACGGTCGAATTCAATTTACAAATTACCGGATAGCGTTATAACTCAAGAAATCGGAGATGGAAACGAAACAACTCAAACGCCCGAGATTATTCGTGGATGTGAAGACCAGTTCGATAGCAGATTGTTGGATGCGTTGACTAAGGCTAATGCAAGCAACTTGGCCACTGGATCGGTAACAGGCCTAGCGGCGGCAGTGCTTCCTTTGTCGACGAAATCTACGAGTAAGTAAATGTTGTTGACAGTACAGGTCGCAGATAGCTTAACATCTTGGGGGAAGTTGAAAATTCTTAGGAGTATGCGGGAGTTTTGCATAACTTAAAATAGAGGCTAATAGATGTTTCGGCTGCTCTAAAAGCGGCAGGTCAAAGCTAAAATTGCTAATAGTAATTTGGTTTTACGCCTATAGGAGTTATATACGTTGAATTGATATTGTATTATTCGTTCCTACACGAAACCGGTAATTTTAATACGTTATTTGAGAAGTTGTTATTGCAAAGTTGACAAAAACGGTAGCATTACACTTGAACAGGCACTCCTTAAGTACATTTTAACATGAAGCTGTAAATGAAGTAATTCATGTATTATGAGAACCGCATTCAAAATTAAATTTAGTTTATTTTTGGTTGGTTTAGCCCAGCTGCGGAATAATTGGCAATGCTTGCTAAACTAAACCACAATGCTCAGATAAATGAGAAACTGAACAAAATACTTAACCTTCTGCCAACACCCTTATTAACTCAATTTTTACTGCATTCTGGTTTAGATTAATTTTCGGCAAATAGGCTGGCACGCCTGGGTCATTGAGCCACAAGAGTTCGACTCGTCTTACTGTATTGGGCGGTGTGCGGGGTACGGCGGGTTCTTTTCAATAGCGCATTCGTTGTACGCCGAAATAATGATGTCGTCAGCTGAAGTACGCCATACCGGCAAAATGCCATGCTGTGCACCTGTGGTTTTTGGTCCACTTCTGGTCACAATTCGAGAAAACGCTGATGAAGAAGTGCTGAAATATCTGGACAGTATCGTTGTTCGTCAGTGTGGCTGCCTCTGAGAAGGTAGGTTTAGTTGATTTTGTTTCCTGTCTCACGAGTGCAGCCGGGAGGTCTACGCAGAACAGGCGAACCATTTCCAAATCCGGAACCAAGAAACGCTTTACGACTGTTGCAAATAGATTTATTCGTATAATTGTGGCTAGCTTTCTGCTCGTTTCACTAGCGAGTTCTTGCAAACTTGAATATCACGGTAACCCCTGGTTGATTAGTCACCAATTAATTGAATAAGTTCGCAATGCACCTGACCTGTCCTTAGGCTAATGTGTTTTAGGCAAGCGAATAAATTTAAGCTAGGGCTAAAAACTAGTCAAGTAAGCCAAAATTTTTAAGAAGACATACCCTCATTTGGCAAACACACCGTCGCGCAGCACGCAAACATTTGCGCGGTACAGGATCATGCTTGAGAACTCAGCTTATCTTTGAGGCTCGAGCACATGATAACACCATGGGCAGGACGCTTTTCTGTGGGACAGCAATCAGCAAAGTTTTGCTAAGGCTTAGGCTTTAGTATAAGCTCATTCGTACGTATAGGTCTACAATTAGGCTTAGGTTTAGAAATAAGCTTATACTACAATTACGGCCCACTTCTATAAATTGACCGAGGTTCGTAATCAAATTGCGAGTTTTGCGCGAGGCTGAAATTTGTCTAATTTTTCAATTTTGAATTGACATAAATTTGGCTGCGACTATAATCATGCGACCTGGTTAAATTTGGATGTCAACGAGAATAAATATTGTATTATTTCTACCTTGAATACCGCGTATTGTTTCTAATCACTGTTATTAAATCGGTTTCAGTCCTGAGATCATTGGCGATTATCCATCGGTGCATCCTGTGAAGAAGTATTTTCGCTGGTAATAATTTATAAACAAAATTTTAATGATTTATGTTTATATGTTGCATAATTTTAATGCTAAATTCAGTAATTTACGGACTGCTGTATAGCGCTGTATAACAGACTGGCGTTCTGCAATTGTTTATCCATAAGCTAAACGCAGAGATCATATTTTCAAATATGAGTTGTACGTAGCGGCAGTTGGTAATAGGCCTTGTAGCTTTTGAACCAGTGAATGCTGACGTTTTCTTATGTACGCCGTTAACAAAAAATTGTTTTCACATGCCCTGTCGCCCATTTTACTTGTGTGAAAACCTATTAGATTATCGTACTGACGCTACTTTAGTCATACTTCGGTTTCTATTTCATTTCACACGAATTCATTAAACGATCAAAGTATTGTTTGTGGGTAGTCTTTGAATTATAAGGCATGGTCATAACAAATAATAGTCTTCAGTAAACTTCAGTTTTATATATGCTTATCAACATTGTGTGTGATGCTTTATAGCCGGTTTCGGAGTTGCACCTGGTGGATGTGAGCGAAAAACAGGTTTCATATTCTGCTTAAGTCCGATCTGTGCTGGTGAAATTTATTGTATGATTTATCTCTGGGGTTTCTTTTTTTGCTAATTTTTCACAGTTTGTTGCATTTATTACTTCTTATTTTGCATTTCCGATATTCTTCAGGAAAATGTTTATCACCTGTTTATTTATCCTGTGTCATGCCAATGTCTTACCTCACAATTAACTCAAAGACTGAAACCAAAACTTTCGGCATTTATTGTTTAAATTGTCACCAAAACAGATCTTTCAGTATTTCAAAAATGACTTAAAATGATGTTTTGCAAACTATTAAAACTATTAAAGTTGCTGAATTGAGTTTTTCAGATAACGACTTCTTGGTACATTTTTGGTCATTTTTATATCTAAGATGGTATTCTGTATGTGTTTACAAAAAATGTTATAACTGCAAAAGTATAACTGATATTGCAAAATGCATGCGGTTTCAAAATTTTGCATATTTCATGTTAATCGGAAAAATTAATTGTTAAGGTGCTATTTTATACCTCGATATATTTATAAATGTAATATGTTTTGGTTACTAATAACATCTTAATGTATAAATTGAGTTTAGAAAGAAAAGAATGTGTTAATAAATAGTCAATAAAATCAGAGTTGAAACCTATTTTAAGACGCTTCTGGTTTTCAGTTGTGGCGGCATGCAAGAAATATCAAATTGTTGCAAGCTTAAGCTTAATATAAATTGCAAATAGGGACAGCTAAACGTATGAAAAATGATTGAAAACTTTATATTTACGCGAATAATTGCCAGATTTTGAAAGGTGCACTCTTTCTCAGCCCAAAATAATAAGATAAGCTAATGGAATGAAAACTTTTTGAAAAGTTTACTAAAAACGGGAAAATATCACAAGAAGAAATCAAAATCTTAGCAGACAGCAAAACTGTACAGCGGATAATCTGATCGCTGTCGGTTGTAAAGATGAGCACTTGTGTAACCAAATTTACCATCAGAGGTGGAACTGGCCATCAACCGTCCAGTTTCGAAAACAGTAGGCAGCCGGCCGAAACATGGTCGTGTGATAGGAAAAGTTTTGTGGTACAACAAAATTTAGGTTTTATGAAAAGGTTTTTGTTTAACATTTAGTACGTGACGCCAATTCTTACATTAACATTGTATGGTATTTGTTGTTGGTTTTCGGTTCACAAAGCATACACTTGTTGATAACGTTTTGCTTAGGTGATAGCGGCTGCACCAATACTGAAAATGAAACAGTAACTGAAAAACTCTGGACGATCCGACCAGACTCAGCCGTATTTTCCACACCGGTTCCACCTGTTGATCGCTTTAATGTATAAATATTATTGGCTTTGTACCGTTTGTTATATCATATGTGTGATATAACGTGTTTTTTCTACCGCTGGCTATCACATACACCTCATGTTTGTCGCTTATGTTTCAATAAAAAGTAGTATTAAATGTACACAAATGCTCTCATTTTAAAAGTATCCGTGATAAATTTCATTTCATTGGGGCCAATTGCTTGATGCTGGTGAAATTTTTATTCTGTAAAATGAATAATGATCGTAAATTCTTAAACCAAAGCTTGAAACAAACTTTAAACGTTCTGTCCAAATTTTAGTTCAAACTACAAAAACGCTAATATTCGAGGCTCCAGCATATTCCCACAGAAATGTGACAAAAATTACTAAAATTATAATGGCACTTTTTTTGCTAACAACTGCTGCAAATAAACATCAACGGGGCTGTGTTCTGCCCTGCTGTCACTAGTTTTAAACAACATAAGTTATCATTTTCTCTTCAAAATAAAATATTTAAATCCAAGTTTTCTTTAGTTAAAATCGATTTAAAACGATGGTTTCTGAAAGTCCACTGCGCTGTTATTGCTAATTCGTACAAAAGTGGCTGTTTTTCGCGTAAATTAGTACATTTTAATAAAAGAAATATGTTTAAATGTAATGCCAGCCACCCAAATCATGCAAACATACTTACCTGATTCATAACTGGTCCAAAGATCTTATTGTGATCGAACAATCTTTTAATTTAGATTTAAAGTAGCTATTGAAGTTTTATTGCTACTTATATGAATATTGATGGTTATAGGAATTCGAAAATGTGCATTTTAATCTTGAGGGGTGCAGTTAATAATAAAATTGCTGTTTAAGCAATACGGCCAGAATGACAATTGTTCGCAAATTTACTCAAATGTCAAAATTGTCAGAGGTTTTAAGTACGTTTGACAGGTGAACTTCGTAGCAGACCTTATGTAGTGACCAGAATAGTGCATTCCTAAATATAACCTTACATGATCGCTCAAGCTATTCACACAAAACAAATAAACGTTTAATTCAACGATAGTTGCAGTACGGGATATATATCAGTAACGAAGGGTGGCGAAGCGTGGGTTAAAAATGCATAACAGTCCGTAACCGAATAGGGGGTACCCTTTGGAGAGGCCAAATAAATATCAGCCCCCCTCTCATTCGGGTCACTACAGTAAATAATTTTACTTCTCTCCAATATGGAGAGAACTTTCTTACATCCTCCAGATTTCGATAATCCAGGACATTTCGTTGGGCTAATGACTAACTTCGTAGCACCGTGGGGAATTGGGCATACAACCTCAGATCCACGTGGATCACCCACTGCATCCTGTTCAAATAATACCACGAAACAAGTAGATACTGTTAACTTTTTTATGTAAGTATTTAATAAACTTTACAGCATATTTTTAAATGTTCCAAAAACTCGAAAACAACAAAGTATATAATAGTTTTGAGAAAAAGCTAACAACTGCAAAGTTTAGAGTTCTGATATTAAGTCCTCGATAGTTTACGTCTTATTTTTCTTGTGCTGCAAGCAAAAGTATTTTACTAAACTTTACTGGAAATTAATTCAAATCGTATCGTTTATGCTATTTTAAAATTGTAGAACATATTTGCTTTTGAATGTTTTATTAGACAACAGTTCTCCTGCAATTTGTCAGTATTGCATTGCATCAATTTTGTTACGTCTGGATATATTAAGCTAACGTTCAAGGTATACGAATGTGAGTCTTCTATTTGAATTTGAAATTATGTACATATAAATATATTTTAATGGCGATTTTTTAGTTTTAAAACAAAAAAATGCAGACAGCAAGACTTCTGTCTGTCCCGTTGTTTGAACGACGGCAATAGGCTAATACTACAGGGTGTAAACGGATAGTAAAAAATAACGAAAATGAAAAACGGATATTTTAAAGCATAAAAGTTTCAGAAATGTTTTATTTCTCTTCCAACACAATTAAGGTATGCAAAATTCATCGAGCTTTGTAAGATTTTAAGAAAAATAGCGGACGCACCTGAAATTTTAAGATTTTGGATGAATTTCGTAAATTTGTATTTCGTTTCGAACAATCACAGCATATCTGTAATGAAAAATTGCCAGATATGTACGTGAATTACAACAAATTTTTGAGTATAACAGAATTTCCGGTATTTCAGTAACGGAAACGAACATCGATTTTAACCGGAAACGGATATCCGCTTACACCATGAATAATATAGTAGAATGACTCTAGAATACTTTTTGATTGTTCAATCTAGAGTAAATGAACCTAAAAGTAACATTTTGCAGTAGTAGATATAGCAGTTTCTGTTAGGCATTAAACGAACTATTCGAACTTTTTCACACTAGGCTTCGATTGTCTAGGCATCATAGCTTAAGCAGTTGAAGTTTTTATGCCAGGTTTGATTTTTCTGGCTTCAGTGAACCACGTTAACTCCCATCAGACACACATTGTATCAGTTATGTATGAGGTATACACTGGAACACGATAGCCAATACAATTTAAAATCGTCTGGCAAATGCTATTCTTAGGCCATGTATTCAATTAATGAAAATTGAACTCCCTAATTCCTTCTTGTTGCGGCAGTGGGTTTACCCACTGGAGGCGATACCCCTTATCACTTGGCCCCTGTTGCAGTAATGGAAACATCGCAGTATCCGGAATTTCAAACTTCAGACCTAAATCAACCAATTATGATTGAAAATTTCGGACGGGTACCTATACGAGCCAGGCTGCTCTGAATCCCCTCAATTCACTGGCGTGCTTTACTTAATTTTCATAGTTGAGAGTTTACTGGACAGATAATTATTATTCAAATTATATTATACTGATTCATTTTTCAGTTAAGTAGTAAGAAATGCCTGTAATTTAACAGTACAGCATTGCTCATGCACAAACTTGCAGTATCCAACACGAAGTGTTGCTTGCAAATTGACTTCTCTTTTTTCAGACGTAAAATTCGCCGACCAATGTAAAGTAACAGGAGCGGCACTGAATGAAATGGCCATGGCTTTACAACAGGGCCGGATTGTTTTCCACTGCTTACAAACCTTCGCTCTCAAATGATCAATGTGTCCGTGGCACCTCAAGTATGCAGACATTTGAAAATATATGATATTTGTAGAAAATACCTTAAAAATCATATATTGAAAAAACAAAAGGGACCGACATAATAACAGACAAATACGAATTTCTGAATACCATATGGGGCCTACAAACAGACCGGATGCTCACCCAACAGTCTAAATACAGACAAAACATGATCCCGAGCTGCCCCGGTTATAACGTGTATCCCGCACTATGGGCTAATTCGACATGAACATGCCAGAAGAAAATGTGAACGAGTTTTAGTTTTGAAACACAATGTAAATGGAAGGTTAAATATCTACCCTTCCGGTTCCGCAAGTTTCCACCTCTCAGCTCTGGTTTTTCACCTCCTGTTGCACCCTGGCAGCTGTACCGTTAAACGAAGTACCTATTCTATGTTGTGCTACTCGATCAAAACTCATAATATTGATTCACTGGAAAACTTTTTGAGAACAAGAAACATAATCAGCAACAAAATTTACGTGCATCAGACGAATCGGTCTACTGATTTCAGCGTTGTACTATACAACCCACCGTAACCTGTTATATTGCGGTTAAACAGCTAAGGATTTTATTAAGTAAAAGTTTGACAAAACTTAACAAGATTTATTTCCAAAGTTGACATAAACGCGTATGCGTTATGTATAATGTAAATGCGCCAGGTACGCTGTCAAAGACGCTGCGGCCAATGTAAAGACAACGGGCGGAACAGCATTATAGTAAATAATCCAGCTAATGCCTAAAGCCATGAAAAATCAGTCCTAAGCTTAAAATCGCTGACTTCAATTGAGTCACACTTTAAAAATCAGTAGCTGCTGAGCCTCTATCACAGCCAATAGACTCAATAAATATTCAAAGACACGGCCGTTGTACTTTCCAACACATCTCGATGAACAGTACCATTACCGAACGATAAATAACCGAGTCTTCTTCAAGAATATGATAGATGAGGTTATTTTACAACAACAATTGCATACTACGTTTCCATTTCGGCTTCAAGTGCTGGATACAACTGCTTCGTTGCCAGTTTTATTGTCACATTTTGCAATTTTGCCCATTTTACTTGTTTTAAGCAGATTCGTAAACTTTCCGTTTGACCAGCAGCAAGTCATTGTAATTTTGAACGACACCATTTGAATACCAGTAATTTCTAAACAGCGAAATATTGCAGTGCGAATGAATATCAAACACAATTAACAATCTTAGCTTTATGAGCATATCAATTTGCATTACCGGAACTGCAGACGTAATATTAAACTTCCGCTCAGACTAACTTTTGTTTAAGCCTAATGTCGAATATAATTATTTAATTTGCCCGTTTTCTGATTCGGCTTTTCAATCCAAAGGGCAAGCCAATATCTGTTAGCCCGAGCTTCCTCATACATTTAAAAAAATTTCAATAAAAATTTGATCTAATACCATACCATGCGAACAATTGAACTTAACTGAAAGTAATATTATGTCAATTTACCAATATCCTAGCCTGATCGGCTGGAAATAACGTCGCCGTCTTTACAATATAACATAGTCCTAGTAACAGTGTGACGATACCTAAAATTAACCAGTCGTAGTTGGACTACATTTATTGAGCGAAGCTCGAACTCACTTAAGCAATTAAGGTACTATGAAAATTAGTTTTTAGCTAACTATTCATTTATCTGTTTCGGAGGTTTGTAAACAGTTTATTCATATCCGTGGCACCCAAAAACCCTTCAGTAACTCAAATGAGTGAAACATTGCAAAAAGGCCTTATTTAGGCTTATCAATTATGCTAACATGCAAATTAACTGTTAGGTAATTATTACATTATCGGTTCTGACGATTGGTAGACAATTATTCAGATTCTTCGCGCCCAAAAACCCTTTAACAACGAGTTACATTGCTGTAACCGTAATAATTAGTGAAAAAACTTAAAAAGTCCCAATTTAGACTCAACCAATTATTCAAATTAGCCTGTAGCAAATAAGCGGAAACGGCTAAAATTTTAAAATGCCAATGCGAGGTTAACACCCCAGAATGCTTTTAAATAAAAATGTTTATCAAAATCGTAGGTACAGCGGTTTTTGATATTCAATTCGGACAGACATCCACAATCATTGTTGTTGTTGAATTAAAACCGGTATATTTTTAAATAAGCGCCGCCGCATAAAACTAAGAAAC
Source organism: Enoplolaimus lenunculus (assembly GCA_030248215.1). Taxonomy (NCBI): domain Eukaryota; kingdom Metazoa; phylum Nematoda; class Enoplea; order Enoplida; family Thoracostomopsidae; genus Enoplolaimus; species Enoplolaimus lenunculus. The sequence goes on from JASANG010001099.1 coordinate 27,986, forward strand.
GATGACGTATATATTCATTCGTAACATAGTTTTCTTTTTTTCGGGATATACGAAATATAATTGCTTTAACTGCCTGGAAAATGTCAACGCCCAACTAAAACGATAATAATTGACAGCGCCACAGCAAATATTATATTAATTATACTGATATAGCCACGTTTTTACCTATTAAGTTAAAATTGGATGTAAACAACAATAAATTCCGAAAAGCACTGTCAACCGCCTATCTTTCTAACTACCATGGGTAAATCAAAAAGCAACTTGCAATTAGCACACCAGGCATGTTATGTATATTGCAGGGCGTGATCGGATAACCGGCTCTGTTTTAGGCAAAAAATAGGCATCCGGCTGCGGTAATTTAGCTTGCGGGATGTTTTTTAAAAATTTAAAAAATTGAAACCATTTTTATATTTATACCGACTATTATGGAACTGATTGACTTACTTTTACATATTTTTTCTTGTCGTACATGTAATGTAAGTGTTTGCATGTGCACGTTTACGTTCACAATCATTATTAGGTTACAATAACGATGGAAAATCTGATAAAGATGACCAGTGTTAATTTAGAACAGTAACAGTATATCCCAGCATCCGGAATGAGCGGTCTCGGCTTAAAACCATGACTGAAATCGAGATCGGCCGCGAAAAGTCTCGGTCGGTCAATTTTTGGTCATCATCGAAAAAATATAATTTTTAAAAATAAATTATTTTCTTAATGGAGCTTTCGTAGTTTT
>JASANG010000849.1:0-28807 GCA_030248215.1 Enoplolaimus lenunculus
GGCGTTACAGTTGGTATTAAAGTTAATTTTAGTCAATATTTGCAATATGTTGTTTAATTGTTTGTGGAGATAAATAACAGTCCTTAACCGAATAACAGGGGAGGAATGCCCTCTGGAAAAGCCAAATAAATATCAATCCCCCCTCTTATTCGGGTCACTACAGCATATAAACTTAAATTTTTTTATATAAGTTCAAAATCGACGTGAGTCAGAGGTCGACTACGCTATCTCCCTGCAACCCATCCAATCACTAAATATAGTTAGTGTGAAAACAATAGGATAAGCGTCCATCCATACAGACTGTTTTCTGTAGATTTGTGGACTTAAATAAAATAGGTACCCACAAAATAAGCAAATACTTTTTATCAGGTTATTATCGATTTATAAAACATAGCCGATTCAACATTATTACAAGAATTACGCCCCTGAAAACAATGACTGTATTGTATGAGAATGGTTTAGGTATACAGGTTGAAGTACAAAACCCTGTAGAAAAACAGGCCACCTACGCAGCGTCATTACACAACCATTGCAATGTGATAAGGGCTATTTTTAAACATTTGCAGAGCAAACTGAACCGATTTTTTATTTTTAAAAGCGTTCTCAAGTTAAATAAAATATACTTTTTAGTCGCTGAATGTATTCTACAAGGTACAGACTAAGATTGGCTGTAATATACTTTGCGTCCGGCACCGGACGGCACTACAGTCAAAACAATTTTTTCACAAATTAGCTTGCAGTGTACACAGTCCAGCTCACACATTCAACGTTATATAAATATTGTGCAGGCGCCACATAGCACAAATTCAAGAAATTCAGTGTTTCGTCATGTATCAATTTCTTAAAACGTTAAATTTAGGGATACTAGTGGTATACTGAGAAGTTTGGCTTGGGTAAAACGCATTCAGCCATACAGCCCCCGCATTGGACTCCATAAAAAGAAAAGTGAAATCAGGTTGCAGATAAATCCAGGAGTTGCGGGGGTGGAGTCCAACTTTGCCGAACTCCCGGAAGTAGGCCGGAGACCAGTTTTTAAGGCCCTAATTTTTTACGGACTGAGAAACTGAACCAGTTTCATTATTCGCCAAAGGACTTGGCCCTATAACCTGTTTCTTCCAGATGAACAAAAATTGTTAAACTGCATTAAAAATTCTATATCACTGTAAATTCCAAAGAGTTGAGTAATCAATTCAGCTAGCGAGTTGGTTATTTCTGAATTAAAATCAGAAAACTTTAACTCATTCTGAGTTGAACTGAATCTCGCTCTGAGTTGAGTTGACTATGGAAGAGTTGATTAATTAACCCAGAATAAATTGAACCAACTCAAACTTCTGAGTTCTGATAGTCCTAATTCAGACAAAGTGATTCAACTCAGTTAAAGTCAACTCGCTAAAATTCACAGTGTAGTTGGAAATTTAAGATCGGCTCCACTGGAAATCTTCTTGCACCCCTACTATAAGCATTCCGGGTTGCTGAACTGGGATTTTGCGACACCCTCAAACTAACATTGGCCACTGTATTGTTGGAACATTCAAGCATTCTGTGTTTTGGTTCTAAAGAAACCGTTTGATCTCGAGCAATTGCCAAGACTCATTTTTAAAAGCTTTCACATTTACCGACCCTGGTAACTGTTAAGCTCTTCAAACAGTGTCCAGATCCTCAATTCAATTTTTGGTATGTACACTACAAAAACTGGTAAGTGAAATTGACTCTCTCCGAAATAGGCTCTACGGGACTACACAAACTGAGTCAAATTCGACTCCGCCAGAATCAAACGTGCCAGCCAGTGAGTCAAATTTGACTCTGGCGGTCGAATTTGATTAAGTTTGCTTAGTCCCGTAGAGCCTATTTCGAAGAGAGTCAATTTCACTCACCATTTTTTGCAGTGCAACCAAAAGTCAAACGTCAAGCAAAGGAATTTAAAAACAGTTGCAAGAAAAGCGATTGATAAATTGTTGCATTTTTAGCATTAAACCCTTCTCACATTAGGTTGCCAATAGGCAACTCAGCGCATTGTATATACGTTAAATAATATATATCGCACCGTGTTTAACAATTGCAACACGTATACATAGTACTAAATCACCACAAGACGTGAGAGCCCCCTCGGGCTCGAGCGTCAAGCTCCTATAGCTGAGTGCTGATGGTATACGCCTCCCACTAAAGTCACTGGAGTTCGAATCCTAGCATAACTGTATATAAGTCTCAGGGGAAATAGAAAATATTCATGTGAGAAAGGGTTAAATATTTTAAATTTAAAACTCAAAATTTTAATTTTGGTCGCTTTTTAGGGCTACCGATACCACCCTTATATTTTGCGGTTGATTTCGACTGACACCCCCAACCACCCCAGTACCCACGTGCGTTTGCTACGTTCAATTCAAGAACAGTTGCTTACTGGCTGTTTATCAAACTCGGTACAAAAATCCGTAAACTAACATCGTGGCGCACCTTCCACCACGTGCTTTGCTCATATTTTGAGGGGGGAAAAGTTTTTTCCGCGGGACTGTAATAGAGTAAACTTAAGCTTTAAACTAATGCTCAAATTTAGGCATGGGGTTAAGCCTATTTTTATTATAGGCGGTCCATGTTTAGAACAGGGCCGGAACAGTAGTACGAATAATCTACAAATTTAAGCATGAACCGATACTGAATAAAGTCGTATAAACTGGTTTCTACAATAAAGTTTCTGAGTACAGGTCGATCAGCTGAAGTGAAATATAGTAACTTTGTTGCGTCTGGACCACTGGTTCCTTAGTAATACTACATAAGATTTCAATTTATGGTACAAAGTGTTACACAAGAGTGCCTAAACAATTTTTTACCATAATTCATAAAATGGCTATTACTCTCTAAAAGCTTAAACTAACTGGATTTAAGTTTAAGCTAATCCACCAGTATTAAACTAACTTTCAAGATTAACTAAACTAACTGGTAGGTTTACGCTTAAACTCATTTAAAATGTTACTTATTTTCAGTTTAAGCTAAACTTAATGATCTCTTAAATACACTGCTGCACTTGTCACTTAATCTAAAAATAAGTTTACTCAATCTCGTGTTAAACTTAAAAACAAGATAGTTTAAGTAAAACTTAATATTCTAGTTTAGTTAGTCCGTCCAGTCATTTAAGTTTTACTTAACCTGATATTCAAGTTTAGTTAAGCTATAATTTATGCTTAAGTTTTTAGAGAGTAGATACAAGCATAACTTAACACCATTCGACTCCAGGTCTTTAAAACTCGCTAAAAGTTATATTCGTACCGGATTGAGTTTTCCTTTGAGTCATTTTTATAAACTTTACTTCACATTTAAGTATCAGTAAAAATGTTACAAATTATTAATTGTTTGATACAAATTTGCGTACTTTGTTGCTTAGATTGATTTTGTTTGGATATTCAGCGATATCGGCATGTCCAGTTCAATTCTATAACTTGTTTACATAATAATTTCAGCTCATGTATAGAACAGGGCCGGAACAGTAGAATAAGCATATTTCTAAGCGTAAGCGTAAGCCTAAGCCTAAGCCTAAGCCTAAGCGTATGGATGAGCCTATTCCTAAGCCTAAACCCAAGCCTATGCCTAAGCGTATGGATGAGCCTAGTCCTAAGCCTAAGCCTAAGCCTAAGCGGAAAACTAGTCTGAAGCTTAAACTAACTCTATTATAACCCAGCAGGAAAACGATCCGGCCCTGTTCTATACATGGGCCATAAAATCGAATGTTGATGATTTTGTATTGCAGTGCCAGTTTGAACCAAAAATTTGACTAAATCTCCTGAATAAATATCTATCAAACGTCAAACGGTTGAGTATTGTTTTCGTTTAGAATGTATTTGGTGAATTTTAAATTTTCTCTTTAAATCTGCGTTTTTTAAAACAGTGTATAGATAAATTTGGACTATATACGACCGTCCTTTTGGTCTTTAATACACTGCAAAAAATGGTGAGTCAAATTGACTCTCTCCGAAGTAGGCTCTACGGGAATACACAAATGGAGTCAAATTCGACTCTGCCATAGTCAAACGTGCGACTCAAGTTTCTGTCGTACCGTAGAACCTATTTCTGTGAGAGTCAATTTGACTCACCAATTTTGTGCAATGTACCTGTCAGTTTTGTAATAATTTCTTGAAGATTTAAAATACCCGTTTGACTAAAGTATGAAGTATAAGAAAATAATGTAGGTTTCCGGACCTTCTCGACGTTTAACAATCTCAACAAAACCATCAAAAAATTAACACGGAAAATTTTAGACTTAATCTTAGGATTAGGAATAAACTAATTCTTAAGCTTAGGCTTAGGCTTAGCCTTCGGCGTAGACTGAGGAATCTGCTTATAATACTGTCCCGCCCCTGTTCTTAATATTGGCCTCGACAAGCCACAGCCCTGACAACTTGTTGCATTATACAAACTACAAAGCATCCATTTCAAGCAAAACTGTAATGTTTCAACGAAACTTTGCGACCATTTCTCCTGATATCGACTTGTCTGATAAAATGAGGGGAGTCAAACCAAAAAGTAAATCGTGGCAATACAGGTATCAGTTGCACACGTTTGTCTAAGAGCTATCATCATCTCGGCTAAATGTAACTTTTAGGACCGTAAAACAGTAAAGCGTACCTATTCCTAAGTTTCAGCCTAAGCCTAAGCGTTGCAAACGTGTATACCTAAGCCCAAGCCTAAACCTAAGCCTAAGCCTAAGCAAAAGAATGCAGTCTAGAATGTAAGCCTACTCTTTTACAGACCCACCGCAACCCGGGACGGCCCTTAAAGTAACATTGGCCATCATCTCTTACGTTCAGTACGAAAATTATATATATACATATATATTGTATATATGTCATCAAAATACAGTTATGGTCATGACAATTGATTAGCAGCATTAATTAAAAATTTTAAACATATACCCGTTGTTCTGCATATTTAGTTTTGATTTTAGTTTCCTGATGTACAAAGACTCAAGGATGCTCAGTCCAAAATTGCCGTTATATGAGCTGCTGGAGAGGCTATTGAGGCTGGAAATAATTGAAAAACTGTCGAAAGAAATGTAGGAACATGTTTGTACGATTTTACTTAAAATTCTATTTTTCGGTTCGCACTCAAATTTTTTAATCAAACAATTTAGGAAAATGTTTTATGAGAACTTTGATAGAACAAAGTTCAAGTTACAGATTGTAACTTATAATCATATGAAACTGATATCCTTATTCAATTATAAGGATAAAATCCCGGACCCTTTACGTTCCCACGTCATTTATAAATATATTTGTTCCAGCTGTCAGTTGAATTATGCTGGTTCCACCAACCGACAACTTTTCAAAAGGATGGGTGAACATAAAAGGGTTTCGGATCGCACCTTGCATGAAACTGTCGGTAGGTGGAACCAGCATAATTCAACTGACAGCTGGAACAAATATATTTATAAATGACGTGGGAACGTAAAGGGTCCGGGATTTTATCCTTATAATTGAATAAGGATATCAGTTTCATATGATTATAAGTTACAATCTGTAACTTGAACTTTGTTCTATCAAAGTTCTCATAAAACATTTTCCTAAATTGTTTGATTAAAAAATTTGAGTGCGAACCGAAAAATAGAATTTTAAGTAAAATCGTACAAACATGTTCCTACATTTCTTTCGACAGTTTTTCAATTATTTCCAGCCTCAATAGCCTCTCCAGCAGCTCATATAACGGCAATTTCGGACTGAGCATCCTTGAGTCTTTGTACATCAGGAAACTAAAATCAAAACTAAATATACAGAACAACGGGTATATGTTTAAAATTTTTAAATAATGCTGCTAATCAATTGTCATGAACCTGGTACCTGCTGAAGTCATACCGCAAACCTAATCCCAATCGTTAACCTAAAGTGCAATGGTAGCGTACAACAGCCACTAAAAGTTGTTCTGCTTAGCGACTGATCTAAAGTACTAGAATACAAATTGAACTTTAGACAATGAAAACGCTTTTCAACATCGTTGCTGTAGCATACTGGTTCAAGCTGGATCAAGCTTATTAAAGACTAACATTTACTATTAGCTCGGTAGACAACACTCGAAAAAACAGGTATCCTAGCTGAATATATACGCTCTCTCCAAAAAAATGGATCTGCTATATTGAGTATATACGCTCTGGCCACAGTGTAGTAAATATTCGCAATAACAAATATAACAAATATATGTGGGTGCCGGCAGGTATGTGCATGAGGGTGCAGCTGCATACAACCAGGCACCCTAAGCAATTTATATATAGCTAGCTATAGATTACCTAGTCCTGTGGTGACCCGACTAAGAGAGCGGGGGCAGAGCCAGCGGAAGCTTCCCCCAAACTTACCAATTGAGGGGACCTCGGCCTTTACCCTTATTAGACGTACGGACTCCTATTGGTTGGGAATTAAAATGGGGACCCACTCTTATTACACCATTTTATTCGGGTCGGTACACTATCCGCTTAAAACCCTAATCGGCACACTCTGGTCCAATACCCTGACGGCACCCATGGAAACAAGCATCGATGTCTTGGCGGCTGTTTTGATGTATTGTATATTCATTTCAGATGTCAAAAACCTACAACTGACTATGAGAAGTTCACCAAGACCTACATCCGTTTTTATAGGAACCTTTGGTTATGTACTTATTGCTCGACTCATTTCTATATATTTATCTCCGACTCAGCCAAATGTGAGTTCACACTGGACCCGTAGCCTGATTCATTAGCGGATCCAAATAGGGGGAATGCGTGCGCCCCCGTCAGAATTTTTTATGATAAAATGGTAAGGTCCCTACGTTACAATCTTGGCCCTCAGATAACTTTTTGGTAAAAAATACAATGTTTACCCTCAGAATTTGTTTTGTAATTAAAACCTTGCAGCTTTTTCGTTAGAAAATTTTGTGGTCATCAACGTTTCTTTTTACAATTTTTCGGCGTTTCATAACTTTTGCCAGCCCACCCGCCGTCCGAAATTTTTGGATCCGCCTATGGCCTTAACGGTGGTCAAAGTTTGGTTCTAGGGGACACGGGCAATCGCGGGCAAGTACAGTGTTGTTCTACAGTAAGAATGCTTGCTAGCTCTAGTCGGAGTCACGCTTAGCCACACAACCCGACCTGGTGAGTAGGCCCGGCATTGGAAAACATAATCTAATTTAAAAACACTTTAGATCTAAAAATGAACTTTTTTTGACAAACATAAAATGTGAGTCTGGCTCAACTCTTGAAAAGCTGACGAAATGTTAAGTTGAAAACTGAAACTTTGAAGCGGCTGTTGTGATTTTTTGCAATAACACGTCTCAGATTCGTGTTTGCTGTCAGAATGACGTTATACCTTTTGATAAATGTCGTCCATCAACGGCCGTCGCCAGCCGTGTCTTACCGTCGTTACTCGTCATACTGCGAATTAGCTTTCGGCATCGTATATACAGCCATTCGCGTAGGATAAACGACGGTTACATTGGTAAGCTAAGCCATATCCGGAAAAAAATTACTCGATTCATAAATAGTTTTAGCACCGCTTCGTAAGGCGCATGTATTCTCGACATGGCGTAGCAAAAGACTTAATTCTCACATATAAAGCAAACAGCTGATGGTGTTTTGCAATACCGTGACAATGGCTGGGTTTCTGGAAATCCTACTTCTTTAGTTATTACTTAAGATTTCTTGAAGTATTTACTGACAGACACCGATTCAATTGAATATTTAAAATTTGGACAAAAACGCTGAAATACCAAATGTGAGTAAACGCTAAGGAATGAAGAGAGATTTCTTGTATACTTTGTAAAAACTTAAACTTAAATTATAGCTTAACTAAACTTAGCTTAAGTAAAACTCAAATAGCTGAGCGGTCGAACAAAACTAGAAATTTAAGTTTTACTTACTGTATTGACCCGAATAACAGGGGATTTATTTGGCCTCTCCAGAAGGTGCCCCCCTTGTTATTCGGTTTCGGACTGTTATTTATTTTTAACCCACGCTCCGCCGCCCTATATATCCGGTACTGCAATTATCCGTTGAATTAAACGTTTATTTGTCTTGTGTCAATAGCTTGAGCGATAATTCAAGGATATACTTAGGAATGTACTTTCAAAATTTAAGTACTCTTTAACGTTTCGAACTCAAATTATTTGGTCCTGGAGTCATTTATGGACAATAATTGGGGTTAATTGACATTTATGGACTCTAATTAGGGTTTAGGGACTCTATTCGCTTACGGACTCTTATTAGGGATACGGACTTCTATTGATTCGGAGTCAAAATGGGGAACCCCACTCTTATTACCCCTTCCTCTTATTTGGGTCATTACAGTATTTAAAATTTGAATAACAACACAGAAATACCAAATGTGAGTCAACGCTAAGAATGAAGATGAAGACATATTTCTTGTATATACTCTGTAAAAACTTAAACTTAAATTATAGCTCAACTAAACGTGAATATTAGCTTAAGTAAAACTCAAATAGCTGGGCGGTCGAACAAATCTAGAAATTTAAGTTTTACTTGAACTAACATATTTATAAGTTTAACACGAGTTTAAATAAACTTACTTTTGGTTTAAGGAACAAATGCAGCCCAGAAACTATGTTTATCTATGAGTTCACTATGCTTAGCTTAAACTAAAAATACGTAAGATATTAAATTAGTTTAAGCGTAAACCTATCTGTTAGTTTATTTAATCTAGAAAGTTTAGTTTAAATTTTTACAGAGTACTAAAGAAGGTACCATAAGTTCACTATCTCAATTGTTCCAAAAGGACTGTATGCCTGAACAGTTAATTTGTAACTCATTAAATTTGGTGAGTGACTTAAGTATTTACTTAAAACTACATTTTCCCAGACAATAAATTGGTTTAATAATTTATTAGCATGCTGTCGTACTTAAATATGGGTCAGAAATCAAACCATTTAACGTACTGCTAACTGTGGCGCAAAAACGGTAGCCGAGGACTCAATTAAATAGTTTAGGAATAGATTACCTTGACAAACTTGGCAGAAACTTGAAGCTTAAACATTAGGTTTATAGCATACTGTAGTGACCCGAACAAAGGGGGGACTGATATTTATTTGGCCTCTGCAGAGGGTACCCCCTGTTATTCGGTTAGGGACTGTTATTTATTATTAACTCACGCTCCGTCATCCTTCGTTATTGATATATCCTGTACTGCAACTATTCGTTGAATTAAACGTTTGTCTTGTGTCAATAGCTTGAGCGATCATGCAAGGTTACACTTAGGAATGTACTTTTAAAACTTAAGTACGCTTTAAAGTTTCGAAGTCAACTTTTATACGCTACAATTATGGATAATTAACATTTATGGACGCTAATTAGGGTTAAGGGACTCTATCTGCTTGCCGACTCTTATTAGGGATGCGGACTCTTATTGATTGGCACCTAAAATGGCCCCCCCCCTGTTATCACCCCCTCTTATTCGGGTCCCTGCAGCGAGCTAAAGCAGACAGGCCCGTAGACAGTTCACCTCGCTGGAGGGGGGGCTAAAAAATTTTCAGGAGGGGCATTCAAGGGTTTTCAATGAGTTACAAGCAAGGTTGAAAATTCTTTAGAGGGGCCAAAATTTTTTCACTGGCGCTAAGCCCCCCTGACCCCCCTTGGCTACGGGCCCAAAAACAGATCTAACGTTTGGTGCTGTAATGGTTATTATATTCATACAAACAAGAATTTGCCTCTAAATGATTATACAAATGACATCCATCAAAAATGTGATAAAAGCAATACTATACCAGCTCAATATTAAAACTGCAATCACGACTCTTTCTCAACTGAACTGCATCTCATTATCCATTGCACTAATGCCTTGTCTATCATTTTGTGATAGCGACTAAACGGATATTTACACGAATCACTAAAGTGAGTTATTTGCGTACGATACCGCACGTGACGGACGGCGCCGTACTAGTGACGGACGGCGCCGTACGAGTGACGGACGGCGCCGTACGAGTGACGGACGGCGCCGTACGAGAGACGGACGGCGCCGTACGAGAGACGGACGGCTCCGTACGAGAGACGGACGGCGCCGTACGAGAGACGGACGGCGCCGTACGAGAGACGGACGGCGCCGTACGAGAGACGGACGGCGCCGTACGAGAGACGGACGGCGCCGTACGAGTGACGGACGCCGCCGTACGAGTGACGGACGCCGCCGTACGAGTGACGGACGCCGCCGTACGAGTGACGGACGCCGCCGTACGAGTGACGGACGGCGCCGTACGAGAGACGGACGGCGGCGTACGAGTGACGGACGGCGCCGGACGAGTGACGGACGGCGCCGTACGAGTGACGGACGACGCCGTACGAGTAACGGACGGCACTGTACGTCAAAAAAGTGTAGCGCATCCCTAAGGGTTATAAAAACCTTGACCTGCAACCGCTAATATTTATTTGGCCTCTCCAGAGGGTTCCCCCGTATTATTGGGATACGGACTGTTATTTATTTTTAATAAACCCTCCGCCGGCCTTCGTTACTATCCGGTATGGCAGCTATCCGTTGAATAAACGTATATTTGTCTTGTATCAAAAGCTTGAGCGATAATGCGAGGTTATAAGTGGGAATGTACTTTCAAAACTTAAGTATGCATTAAAGTTTTGAATTCAACATTATTTGGTCCTGGAGTCATTTATGCACTACAGTTAGGTATAATTGACATATCTGGACTCAAATTAGGGTTAAGGACTCGATCCGTTTACAAACTCTTATTAGGGATACGGACTCGTATTGATTGGACTGAAAATTGGGACCCCCTTCTTATTTAACCCCCACTTATTCCGGTGACTACAGTACCCGTACACCGTTTAAAAATGTCCTACCTGAAAGTAGCCCGTCTTGAAGGTTGTGGGAGTTTCGATACTTTGGCTAATGTAAAAAACAGGGGCGGAACAGTAAACATTTAAGCATGCTCTATACTAGACCCACAGAAAAACGTTCCGCCCCTGATCTTTACATGGGCCGATGCTTTAGCCGTGGCACTGAATTATAAAGAAAAACCGAGTTAAAGGTAATATTAGTTGGTGATGATGCAAGTTTGATTCGCTGTACACATAGCACTAACCTTACTTCTCGTTCTAGACGAATATGACCAACCAGTCTGGTTTCTCTGATGGATTTTGTGACATTTCCGATATGCCAGACGCAGTTTCAGCAGTGCGTCGAGCGTCGACCAAAAATTGCAAACGTCAATTGCGTTCAGCGTCGTGTATTTTAAAGCAATCAAACGCGCTTCATAATATGTCGCTGGAATCAAAATGTCCGTTTGTACGTGAGTTTAAACTGCGTTCATTTTTAGTCATTTTATTACTGTAGTGAGCCGAATAAGAGGTGGACTGATATTTAATTGGCCTCTCCAAAGGATACCCGCTTGTTATTGGGTTACGGACTGTAATTTATTTTTAACCCAGGCTCCGCCCTTCGTTACTGATATATATCCGGTACTGCAACTATTCGTTGAATTAAACGTTTATTTGTCTGGCGTCAATAGCTTGAGCGATCATGCAAGGTTAAGGAACGTACTTTCAAAATTTAAGTAGGCTTTAAAATTTTGAACTCAAATTATTTGGCCCTGGAGTCATATATGCGCTACAATTAGGGTAATAGACATTTATGGCGTATAATTATGTTTAGGGACTCTATACGACTACAGACTCTTATTAGGGATACGGAATTCTATTGATTGGGACTCAAAATGGGGACCCCATCTTATTACCCCACACCCTCTTATTCGGGTCACTACAGTACCTATTAATGTTAATACTTTGATGGGCGGAACAGTAGTAAAGCATATTTCTAAGCCAAACCATAAAGCAACCCTCGGTGTACGAATAAGCCTTTAACTGAGCGAAGGCTAAACTTAGGCCTAAAGCCGAAGCCATGAAATATAGGCTAAAACTTAAGCTTATTCTATTTGAGTGCCGCGGAAAAAATGGATACGCCCCTCAAAGTAATACAGATCAAGGTCGCAGTCATGAACCCGTAGCTGCATGCAGGTACGTGTAAAAACGTACTGCTGCACGCCGCTAGGCTTACGTCACATTTCATGCGTTCCAATGTTACGTTTTGTAGAAAAGTTTCGCATGCACTCGCCAACCCCTGTTTAGTTTGTGTTCATTTTAGGATTCGAAGAATACGGAACGTTTGTTGACTGTTACGCTCGATCTGCTTCTTTAGCACCGAACAAGAACTTTCAGTTCGATGTTGCTGGTCAAAACGCTGATGGTATTTGTGTTCAGCATTGCTTTCACATCAGCACCATTTTTGCGCGTACGTTTTGAAATTTTTTGTACTCCTGTAATGTTGGTCTCCTGTATTTTATGTAACTTAGTATCAATAGGAGTGGACGATGTCGTCTTTGTAGAAGAGTTTGCAACTGACTCGCTAGAGTACGACGCAAAATGTAACCAGCACGCGATGCATTTTTGCCCGACCCCCCATCCCTCAATTAAGCGTGCAGTCACCAACGACATTGTAAACATATGAGTTCAGAATATCAAAAATCACAGCAACGTTAGCTAAAGTTCAAAATATTAGTGCAACGTACCTCCCCTAAATAAACGACAAAGACCAAAAACGCAACATGCGCTGGATACATTGTTTTGTACACCTGAATGTGTACCAAGTTCCACTCTCTTCCGTAAATCACCCCACTCTTAGTATCATTCACTGTGGTAAATTTTGGCCAAAATCACCAGATTGACGCGTTCAGTGACACATTCAAAAAACTCTGACTGTACGTGCGCGTTATGAAAAAAGGTTGCAAGCTAAAAGTGAACGCGAATATGCAAGCGCAATTATATACCAAATTTTAATAGAAAATTTTGAGTTTAACGAGAGTCTTGGTCCTGGTACGCCCCCTCGCAATTAACACTGGACGCATTTTGAGTGAATATTGAAAAGTAAACCGAAAACTCCAACGGCAATCAACGCAGAAGCAAAGCTGATCAAATGCCAAGATGGCAGCTAATAACAAACGTTTTTAGAACTTACAACTTACAACCAACTTAAGAACACGTAAATTCATAAATATATACCTAATTTATTTTACGATGTTGATGTTAAAAAACGGGGGTGTGACAGGGACCCCCGATTTTCGTTTATTGACAGCAATACAGTATTTGAGCTTTCTATTATATCTATGTATCTGTTCTAAAATAATTCTAAGTTGCGAGCCTGACATACTATATATTCAACCGTAACATATATAATATCTTTAGGTGCATGCTTTACCTATTATTAGCTGATGATAGTGTCGCAAAGTAATACTGATCAGCGCAAAAATCAGCATGTAAATCATACGGCCCATGTACAGAACAGGGCTTTGTAACGCTTATGCTTAGGATTAGGCTTAGGAATACGCTTAATCTACGGTTACACCCCTAAAAGTAATATTGGCCATCTTGGATATACCTTCAAGATCATATTAACTTTGCGTGATATCTGTAAAAAAAGGCAAACAGTAATAACGTTTGCAGAAAATTAAACAGATGGTAGTGTAGAATTATACTCCATTCTGGTATACCTGAATAATGTTCAACGTATTCTGGTTAGGACGGGACGTGGAAGTGCTAGTTCGTTAGTGTTTTTTTGTGAAAAAAATTTGGTATCATTTTTGCACCAGTATGATAGCGTTTGGCTTCTGGTTCGTTTTGTTAGCACAGTTTTTGCACTATACATCGCCAGCTTCGGCTTTGTCAGAAGTTTTAGGACTCGCCACTTGACTGTAAATTCCATTAAGTTGAATAATCAACTCAGAGGGAGAATTAGTTATTTCTGGTTATTCCTGAGTTAATAGCAGTAAATGTTAATTCACTCTGAACGGATTTAATTCCGGGTCAGTTTATTAATTAACTTACAATGAGTTTAATCTATTCATAATTTTGAGTTATGAAAGTCCTAATTCAGAGCTCACACTTCTGAGTGGATTCAACTCATTCTGCGTTAAAATCAACTCACTGAAATTTACACAGATACATCGTACAACTTATGGTTACAGGTGTGATCAATCGGACGCTTTGCTTGTGCGAAAATAAAATTTCGTCTTCGAACAATTTGCAGCTCATACCCGATGACATCCGTTTGACGAACGAAAACGAAACCGCTATCGAATGCAATCAGACAAATCATGCGAAAGTTTTTAAGACTGGAATTGAACAGAAAGGTAATAAAAACATCTTCCGCTCAATACAGTCATGGACAATTAATAGTGTCTACGTACCGCATAAAATTGTACCTACACGCCAGTTGCAACTTCTATTCGTACACAGATCCCTACCGGGTGTTTGGACAAATTTTTACATTAGCGCGCGCATTGTAAGGTGGATGATCCATTAATTTTGATTGCATATCAATTGAACGTTCAATCGACTGGTTTCTCAACGTGCTTCGCTCGCGAAGTTTTCTTTACCTGATTCTCATATTAATGGTAGCCCTCGTGCGGCACAGTCCGGCACCGTCCGTCACCCGTCGTCACCATACGGTATCTTACGTGAGTGATTCATGTACGATACCGCAAGGTGACGTACTATGACAACGACGCCGGACAGCGACCGACGGACGGCGCGTGACGGCGCCGTACGACAAACGTACGGGGACGAACGGCGCCGTAGGAAATCGAAAGTATAGCGCCACCTGAAACGGACCATTCAACCGGATCCACGTCATTGGACGTAATCTTTCAATTTATTTTGTGCATGAGCCCATGTATAGAACACGGCCGGGACGTTGTCCGGAGGGTCTATAATAGTCAATTAGGCTTAGGCTTAGGCTTAGGAACATGCCTATACTACTGCTCCGGCCCTGTTCTATACATGAGCCTCTGCATGAATACAAAATATAGGTGGATTACGGTCACATTATACTGCCCGTACGATTCTTCTATTTTAATATACCAAAATGCTTTAGTTTTGTATTTGTCCGAAAATCAGTAAGGTCTTGGACCAGGGGGATCGTTTGACTTCTCACGTCTTGTGGAGATTTTGTACTGCGCATATATGTTAGAATAGTTGTTAAACACTGCTCACAGGGTCGCGTTGCTCGTAAATTATTGTATTCAGTTGCTCATAGTATACTCTATGAGTGAGACGGTTAAACTGTTTCGAAAAGTTGTAGTGCTACGAACTTGCAGAGGACATAAAACACATCCGAAACAATACATTTTTTCAATGCATAGTCTTAATTTGCATACGTAACGTAAACAATAATCTGCTGGAACGCTGCTGCGTATGTTGGGCGTTTAAGCTTTAATATATAGGTGTATATAGGTTAATCTTGTTGTTTCAGCCATAGACACTGTTCAAACAGAATGGACAGATCCAACACTGTTCAATATATCCGGTACAAAAATAAAAATAGCCTTTTTTCTTGGTCTGAACGGAAGAAAAATTCGTCAGGTATGATATCGTTTACACCGCATAACGAATTCACTATTTCACACTGTAAATTTCAGTGAGTTAATTTTAACTCAGAATGAATGGAATCAACCAGTCTGAGTTAGGACTATCAGAACTCAGAAATTTGAGTCGACTCAGTTCATTCTGAGTTAATTAATTTACTCACCCAGAGTCAACTCAACTCAGAGTGAAAATCAACTCAACTCAGAATGAGTTAATGTTTACAGATATTAATTCAAAAATAACCTACTCACAAGCTGAATCGATTAATCAACTCATTGGAATTTACAGTGCAGGATATTTGGAGTTATTCTTGATATGCTTATAAACGTATTTTTTCGTCATTATAGCACTGCAGTTTTCAGAGTTTTTTTACGTTTTTAACCACTGTATAACCGGACATCCGTTTCTGCGCTTACGTTCAGCTACGCAGACGCCAGAATATTTTAGAATATGAAATATTTTACTGTATTCCGTTAAAATTTAAACCTGTTTGTTAATCTACAAAAATCATTATTGTTGAGCTATCGTTCAATGATTAAAATTAAGCGACCATATTCTCAAATGTGTATAGCAACTATTAATAAGTTGGCGATAGGCCTTGTAACTTTTGAACCAGTAAATGATGATGGCCGCAATTTAGCCCGCTTTGCGTTCTGGTTGCTCTACTTCTGTTGTAGTTTTTAGATCTAAACCTGTACGCTTGTTTGAAAACCTATTACTAATTTTAGTGATAACTGCTATACTCAAGTGAGAATACGGCTCAGGATCTAGTTACACAGTCCGTTACTTCTAGAATTGTTCCGCAACATAACAGGCATTACAATTGGTAAATAAGCGATATTTGGTAAAAATTGTAACCAAAACGACCATAACCTACTCTAACTACATGTATTATCATTACAATTTTAGGTTAAACGACTGTTACGGTTATTATATCGAAGCTATGACTATTACATTATTCAAACAGGCATTACATTTGGTAAATAAGAGATATTTGGTAAAAAAATTCTAACCAAAACCACCATAACCTACTCTAACTGGATATATTATCATTACAATTTTAGATTAAACGACTGTTACGGCTAATATATCGAAGCCATCACTATTATATTATTCACGTTGATAAGGTAAGACGCATCAGAGCGGTCTTCGCTAAACGTTACAACGTTGGTTCGGCATTATTCTAAAACCGGCGTTTGATAAACAAAGGATCGAATTTGCAACTTTCTACCGATTCAGGCTTTTCATGATCTCCTCTGCTGATTCCATAACTGGAAACTAAAAATTTTTGCAAAAATTGAAATTGTGTATATTTTTCACCACAGTACACCGACACAGTATACGTCTTGAGTTGAATAATGCTAAAGGTTATGATATCTACGCATTGGGACATGAGTATAAGCAAAATGAACCGCTACGGTTCCAACTTGGACCACAGCGACTTTTAGTCCCATCCATTGGAATCAAAACCCAATATTTTGCGTTAAAGTTTAACACTAAAATGGCGTTCGACTTCTGTCGTTACTTTGTGATATTTCAAAGATTAGACAATAGTGGTCAATGTAAAGAACAGGGACGGAACAATATTATAAGCACATTCGTAAGCCTAAGCCTAAACCTAAGCGTAAGAATGAGCATATTCTTAAGGCCTAAGCCTAAACCTAAGCAGCTCAGCAAAAATTTAGCCTAAAGCTTAAACTTAGTCTATTGCAGTCCCACAGAAAAACGTTCCGCCCCTGATCTTTACATGCGCCCAATTTTTAATTTGCATAAAAATAAAGTTTGTTCGTCTTGAACAAAATCTACGTATCATTGATTAGTGTTTTCCTTTCAAAGGACCAGACGTATTTGTACCGTGAAATTGTGGAAGCAACCAGTGATTTTGCGAACGTTTATATCACTCAAAATCGAGTACATCCATTGTGGGGTGGATACAAACTGTTAACAATCATTCTTAACGCGATTAAAGAAACTCTCAAGCTTGGATGGAATTTCGATTATTTTATCAACTACAGGTAAACCATGTGTTCATTGGTCTAATGTAAAGAACAGGGGCGGAACAGTATTATAAACATATTCCTAAGCCTAAGCTTAAGCCAAAGCCTAAGTGCAAGCGTCAGAGTGAGCATATTCCTAAGCCTAAGCTTAAACCTAAGCCTAAAGTGTAAGGGTGAGAGTGAGAATATTCGAAAGCCTAGGCGTAAGCGTAAGAGTGAGCATATACCTAAGCCTAAGTGAAGTCGTAAGAGTGAACATATTCTTAAGCCTAAGCCTAAGCCTAAGCGTAAGAATGAGTTTATTCCTATGTCTAAGCCTAAGCCTAAGCGTGAGAATGAGCATATTCCTAAGCTTAGTGAGAATGAGCATATTCCTAAGCTTAACCCTTTCTCACATGAATATTTTCTATTTCCCCTGAGACCTACTTTTATGATAGGATTCGAACTCGGGTGACCGGCGTGGGAGGCGTATACCATCACCACTCCACCATAGGAGCTTGGCGCTCGAGCCCGAGGGGGCTCTCACGTCTTGTGGTGATTTAGTACTATGTATACGTGTTGCAATTGTTAAACACAGTGCGATATACATTATTTAACGTATATACACTGCGCTTAGTTGCCTATAGGCAACTCAATGTGAGAAGGGGTTAAGCCTCATCCTAAGCCAGGCAGAAAAAATTAGTCTAAACCTTTAAGCTTTCTCTATTCTAGTTCCTCAGATAAACGTTACGCCCCTGATCTTTACATGGACCCGTTCATTGCTACAAACATATTAGTTTTATTTACTACTTGGTTGGTAAAACCATATTAAGCAATACCAGTACATAAAAAATACTTTGAAGTTTCTAAATCTGTACCTGTTTACATATAGGTATTTAAGTACTTTAGTGACCTGAATAAAAGGGGACAGGTAATAAAAGTTCAGAGGTTCCTATTTTGAGCCTAAACTGATAGTAATCTATCTACCAAATTAGAGTCCTTAAGTGAGTAGAGTCCAACATAATACTTCAGTTTGTCGATATTAAAGTTAGTCAAAATGTGGTAACTTTAAACCTTTGAATTTCGTTTCACCAGCGAGTCTGATTTTCCACTGCTACCACTTGAAGAATTGGAAGCGTTCCTGTATCGATACAAAGGAACCAATTTCATGGAAACGGATATGTATAAGTTTGGAAAAGCATATGCTGAGGCGTCAGGTACGTATTCCCTTGGTTTACTTGTGGACTTCCGAAAAAAATTTCGGTTCCTAAATTAAAATAGAGTCTTAAGAAGTGCCGCTCCTACTGCCCGTTGTTCCGCATGGGGAGGCCGTGCAGTTAGAGGGTTCTGCAAACCCAAACCAGCATACCATTTCCGACAACTTTGCTCCTTCAGCGCATTTCAAGATAGGGATTGTATTATTCGTGCTTATTTAGGTTTTCGCGTGTTTCGCTTGCGAGTTTGTGTTTAGCCATCATACGTTGCTCTAATACACGTGTGCTTTGTTCTTGAATAATATGCGCCCCTCGTCGATACTTTACAAAGCGGTCCCGTATGACTGGAATGCGGTCGGGTATCACATACACTAGCCATGGCCCAGTTTTCAAACGCGGAGTAACTTATAAATGGAATCACATGAAAAATACCAAATACTTTTCGCCTTTGACAAAATTCATTTCTGAGTTTTTCGCTTAGAACAAAACGTTTTTCAAAATGCTGTTTGAAACCAGAAGCGTTCAAAATTGAGTTGTAGGTTTGACATGGTTTGTTTTTCACTTTTAAACTGTTTAATTGTAGCACGATTTTATTAGCGTTGCACAATGCGCAAAAGTTAGCGAATGCTGAACAATTTGCTGTATCTAAGATTTCTTTTCACAGAACAATCACGCTTCTGTTCTTTGAAAATACCATAAACAAAGTTAATTGCTGGAAAGTTGCCCAAAATACGTATGTGGGGCATTGCAGTTTTAATTAAATGCATGGTTATCCAATCAATGTAAGTGCTTATGGCAACAAATTAGACGTGTTTAATAGTGTTGTGCACCGGCTAGGAACCAGCCTACCGGCAAAGGTATTCGCAGCCAGCGCGTAATTGTTTATCACAGAAAAAACCCAAAACTTTGTGACACCATCAATTTAATATTTTAAATCTTATTTAAATTTCGACAGTAAAACGTTTAGCTGAAATCTAAAATATTTCGTACTATTATCATTATAATCAATGTTAACATTGAATCCGTTGATGCTACTTTGGTTGCAGCTGTATTCGAGACAGCTCGTATAGTGAGATAAAAACGGTTCAGATGATCTAGGTTCCATTGCCTTTTAGAAAAGTATAGTTAAACGTTCACTTGGTTGATAATTGTTAAAAGCTTATATTTTTGGATTTTACTAGCATAAGCCAGTGCGCGTTGGACACGTAAGAAATTGATAATGAATTTACTGTTTTTGTATGACATCTTATAAAATGGTGTTGCAGGAATTTTGCAGACTTTTGTCGAATGTGATTCGTATATTTATAAAATTGGCAAAAAACAACTGCCACATCGATTACGCGTTGACGGGGGATCAGACTGGATTGCGATCACAAAAGAATTTTGTCAATATGTTGTTCAAGGTAGGGCGGGGCATTCGAGTGTAGGCAGCACTGTATTGCAGTGCACCAAACTGTACCTACAAATACCTCAGGTGGAGCCGACAATCCACAAAGTTTTCCTCAGCCGGAAAATGTTTTATAGCCATAGATGAAGGGAAAAAACTGGTATTTGAAATGATGGTGGAACGATTAATTGGAATAGTCTATTGAAGAGTTGCGCTAAGTTTTACTTTTAGTCTCCTTTGTAACACCGGGTTCATGTATAGAACAGGACCAGAACAGTAGTATAAGCATATTGTTAAGCCTTAGCCTAAACCTAAGCCTAAGCGTAAGGATGAACCTGTTCCTAAGTCTAAGCCTAAGCATAACCGTAAGTGCGAGCCTATTCCTAAGCCTAAGCCTAAGCAAAAAATTTAGTCTAAAGCATAAACTGACTCTATTACAGCACCTCCGGAATACGATCGACCTGTTCTAACATGGGCCGTAACTGCGTCATGTTAATTCTGTTGGCCTGTCACGAGAAAAGGGTATAAGATAAGGTTAAGTTAAAGGGGGGCTGGGGGGGGGGGGGGGGGGGGGGGGGGAGGGGGGGGGGGGGGGGGGGGGGGGGGGGGGGGGGGGGGGGGGGGGGGGGGGGGGGGGGGGGTGGGGGGGGGTTGTGGAGGAGGTAGAGGGGGAGAGGAGGAGGAGGAGGAGGAGGAGGAGGAGGAAGAAATGGGGGAAGAAGGGGGGGGGGGGGAAAGAAGAAAGGAGGAGGGAGATAAAGAGGAGAAGGGGGGGGTGGGGGTAGAGTAAGGTATATCGATAAGGGAAAGAGATATAAAGAAAAAGGAAAGGATATGGAGTAGAAAAGAGTAAGAAAGGAGATATGAGAAGGAGGAGGAAAAGGTTTACCTGGGAGAGAGAGAGAGAAAAAAGAAAGTGGAGAGTGTAAGGGAAGAGAAGGAGAGAAAGGGAGAGAAAAGGAGGGAAAGGAGGGAGAGAGAGAGGGTATGGAGTAGGGGATGAATTATAGTGTTAGGAAAAAGTTAAAAGATGAGGGGTGAAGTAGAGAGAGGGAGGAGAAGAGGGGAAAAGGAGGGGGGGAGAGGGAGGAGGGGGAGGAGGAAAGAAAGTTTGGAGAAGAAGGATGGAAAGGGAAGGGGAGAGAGAGGAGGGTGAGGATGGAGGAGGAGAGGAGAGGGTCTACTAAGAGGAGGTTATTTTATTATAATATGGAGGTATCCTAGAAGAATAGTTGGTTATTAGAGAAAAATTATTTGTTGTGAAATGGTGTAGTATTAGTTAAAATATATAAAAGAGTATTTGTGTTGATATAAGAGGGTGATAGGATAATATAAAGATAGGGTTGTGGGTTGGAATGAGAGGTGATTTTTGAATTTTTTTGGGATTTTAATCGTAATTAAAGCCTCATCGCTGCGACGATACGCCATTGGACTACAACCGCACCAGTCAATTGGTCCTTTTTTGAATCGACACAAACAGTTGCTGTCTGAAATTATCAGTCATTTTTCAACAAGCTTCTACTGCAGTGGAACGCGTTTTTCAGACCACACTGCAAAAAACTGGTGAGTCAAATTAACTCTCTCCGAAATAGATTTTTAGGGATATACAAATAAGTAAATTAATACGTGAGTAAATTAGATGATAGAGTAATTCAATGAGTGTATGTTTGATCTGGCGGAGTCGAATTATAGGGTCCCGGGGAGTATTTTGAAAAAGTAATTTGATCAATTTGAGTGAGTAACTATTCTCAATTGTACGGAAGATGGAAAAGATATAGGAGTTTAAATAATTTTTGATGATAAGTGGAGTATGAAATATCTAGTGACGAAGAGGGAGGAGATAATAAGAGGAGGGTTCCATTTTGAGTATATATTAATCAACTGGAGTCCGTATCCTTAAGAGAGTACGTAAGCAAATAGAGTTCTTGAGCCTTAATTAGAGTCGTAAACGTAAAAAAACTCTTTATTGTAGTACATAAATGACTCCAGGACGAAATAAAGTTGAGTTCAAAACTTTATAGCATACTTAAGATTTGAAAGTATATTTCTAAGTATGAGAAAATAATCTACGGGTGTTAGGTCCAACTAATAAAGGGTAACGGAGGGAGGGTAAAAATAAATTATAGCCTGTAACTGAATAACAGGGAATAGCCTCAGGAGACGGCAAACCAACATCTGTCACCACTTATTCGGGTCACTACAGTAGTAAAATTGGAAATTCTGCAATTTCAACAAATGCACAATGCACAGTGTTTAACAATTAATACATGGATGTGAAGTATTCGACAAGATGTGAAAGCCACCTCAAGCATGAGTGACATGTATAAGTATAAAAGGGCCGAAAGTAATAAGCATATAAGCTAAGCTAAGCTAAGAGTTAGCTTAGACTAAGCTAAGTAAGGATCGATGAGCATTCCTAAGCTAAAGCTAAGTAAGTAAGAAAAAATTAGTCTAAAGCTTAAACTGACTCTATTATAGCCCCTCCGGAAAACGATCCGGCCTTTTCCATACATGACCCGTGACCGTAAGGCGCTATAGCTTTATGATGATGGTAAATGCCTGCCATCCCAACGATCGGTTCGAATCCCAGTTTGAAAATCTGTTTTAACCATAAATACCAACCCAACGCGTAGTGAACAAAGACCAGATTGTCCATGAGGTCCCCTTTTTAAAAATAAATGACAAATGAAAGTTAACCCTTTCTCACATGAATATTTTCTATTTTCCCTGAGACCTACTTTTATACTAGGATTCGAACTCCAGTGACTGGAGTGGGAGGCGTATACATCACCACTAGTATAGGAGTGACGCTCGAGCCCGAGGGGGCTCTCACGTTTTGTGGTGATTTAGTACTATGTATACGTGTTGCAATTGTTAAACACGACGCGATATATATTATTTAACGTATATACACTGCGCTGAGTTGTCTATAGGCAACTCAATGTGAGAAGGGGTTAAGCTAACAGCCAACAGATGGAGCTTAAGACCTGGAAACTGATGTTGCAAACGAGGAGACTTCTCTTAATCGCATTTTCAATATTGAACAGATTTTTTTATTGCGAACAGCGTTGCGATAACCTCGTTTCCAGTTGACCGATTTGAGCGTTGCCATCGCTTGTGATCCACAGAATCGTGAATTTCGCAGCACTGTTGAAAAGAACAGTTCCGATGGAGCAACGAGTCGAGCAATAATATATACGAAAAAAGGGTCTTAATTAAAACATAAGAGAGGTTGTTACAAGGTAGAGGATACGGTGAAAATGTTTTAACATTTTTAGCCGAGACAAAACAGTTTAACACGTTTTAGGGATTATTTTAGTTCAAAGGGACTGCCCACTGTGTTTAAACCTAAACGTAAGTCTAAACCTAAACGTGACCCTGGTGTAAACTTAAGCCTTATCTTATACCGCTGTTTCTCGGTGGACAGGCCAACAGAATTAACATGACGCAGTTACGGCCCATGTGTAGAACAGGGTCGGATCGTATTCCGGAGGTGCTGTAATAGAGTCAGTTTATGCTTTAGACTAAATTTTTTGCTTAGGCTTAGGCTTAGGAATAGGCTCGCACTTACGGTTATGCTTAGGCTTAGACTTAGGAACAGGTTCATCCTTACGCTTAGGCTTAGGTTTAGGCTAAGGCTTAACAATATGCTTATACTACTGTTCTGGTCCTGTTCTATACATGAACCCGGTGTTACAAAGGAGACTAAAAGTAAAACTTAGCGCAACTCTTCAATAGACTATTCCAATTAATCGTTCCACCATCATTTCAAATACCAGTTTTTTCCCTTCATCTATGGCTATAAAACATTTTCCGGCTCAGGAAAACTTTTAGATTGTCGGCTCCACCTGAGGTATTTGTAGGTACAGTTTGGTGCACTCCAATACAGCTGCCCTCTCAAGCCCCGCCCTACCTTGAACAACATATTGACAAAATTCTTTTGTGATCCAGTCTATCCCCCGTCACGCGAATCGATGTGGCAGTTGTTTTTTGCCAATTTTATAAATATACGAATCACATTCGACAAAAGTCTGCAAAATTCCTCAACACCATTATAGATTCATACAAAAACAGTAAATTCATTATCAATTTCTTACGTGTCCAACGCGATGGTTATGCTAGTAAAATCCAAAAATATAAGCTTTTAACAATTATCAACCAAGTGAACGTTTAACTATACTTTTCTAAAAGGCAATGAATAATGCATAACGTTTTTATACATATACGAGCTATCTCATACAGTGAACAAAGTAATCAAGGTCAATGTTAAATTGATTATAATATAATAACAAAATATTTAATTTCAGTAAACATTTATGTAGAATAATAAATTTAAAATATAAATAATAGTGTAACAAAGTTTTGGGTTTTTTCTGTGATAAACAATTACGCGCTGGCTGCGGAATTTCTTTGCCGGTAGGCTTATTCATAGCCGGTACTACACTATTAAACACGTCTAATTTGTTGCCATAAGCACTTACATTGATTGGATAACCATGCATTTAATTAAAACTCAATCCCCCACATACTATTTTGGGCAACTTTCCAGCAATTAACTTTGTTTATGGTTTTTTCAAAGAACAGAAGCGTGATTGTTCTGTGAAAAGAAATCTTAGATACAGCAAATTGTTCAGCATTCGCTAACTTTTGCGCATTGTGCAACGCTAATAAAATCTACTACAATTAAACAGTTTAAAAGTGAAAAACAAACCATGTCAAACCTACAACTCAATTTTGAACGCTTCTGGTTTAAACAGCATTTTGAAAAACGTTTTGTTCTAAGCGAAAAATTCAAAAATGAATTTTGTCAAAGGCGAAAAGTATTTGGTATTTTTCATGTGATTCCATTTATAAGGTACTCCGCTTTTGAAAACTGGGCCATGGCTAGTTATGTGATACCGACCGCATTCCAGTCATACGGGACCGCTTTGTAAAGTATGACGAGGAGGGCGGATATTATTCAAAAAAAAGCACACTATATTAGAGCAACGTATGATGGCTAAACACAAACTCGCAAGCGAAACACGCAAAAACCTAAATAAGCACGAATAATACAATCCCTATCTTGAAATGCGCTAAAGGAGCAAAGTTGTCGGAAATGGTATGCTGGTTTGGGTTTGCAGAACTCTCTAACTGCACGGCCTCCCCATGCGGAACAACGGGCAGGAGCAGGCACTTCTTAAGACTCTATTTTAATTTAAGACCCGAAATTTTTTGAAGTCACAAGTAAACCAAGGGAGTACGTACCTGACGCCTCAGCATATGCTTTTCCAAACTTATACATATCAGTTTCCATGAAATTGGTTCCTTTGTATCGAAATACAGGAACACTTCCAATTCTTCAAGTGGTAGCAGTGGAAATTCAGACTCGCTGGTGAAACGAAATTCAAAGGTTTAAAGTTACCACATTTTGACTAACTTTAATATCGACAAACTGAAGTATTATGTTGGACTCTACTCACTTAAGGACTCTAATTTGGTAAATAGGTTACTATCAAGTTTAGGCTCAAAATAGGAACCTCTGAACTTTTATTACCTGTCCCCTTTTATTCAGGTCACTAAAGTACTTAAATACCTATATGTAAACAGGTACAGATTTAGAAACTTCAAAGTATTTTTTATGTACTGGTATTGCTTAATATAGTTTTACCAACCAAGTAGTAAATAAAACTAATATGTTTGTAGCAATGAACGGGTCCATGTAGAGATCAGGGGCGTAACGTTTATCTGAGAACTAAATAGAGAAAGCTTAAAGGTTTAGACTAATTTTTTCTGCCTGGCTTAGGATGAGGCTTAACCCCTTCTCACATTGAGTTGCCTATAGGCAACTAAGCGCAGTGTATATACGTTAAATAATGTATATCGCACTGTGTTTAACAATTGCAACACGTATACAAAGTACTAAATCACCACAAGACGTGAGAGCCCCCTCGGGCTCGAGCGCCAAGCTCCTATGGTGGAGTGGTGATGGGCATGCGCCTCCCACGCCGGTCACCCGAGTTCGAATCTTATCATAAAAGTACGATTTAGGGGAAATAAAAAATATTCATGTGAGAAAGGGTTAAGCTTAGGAATATGCTCATTCTCACTAAGCTTAGGAATATGCTCATTCTCACGCTTAGGCTTAGGCTTAGACATAGGAATAAACTCATTCTTACGCTTAGGCTTAGGCTTAGGCTTAAGAATATGTTCACTCTTACGACTTAACTTAGGCTTAGGTATATGCTCACTTTTACGCTTACGCCTAGGCTTTCGAATATTCTCACTCTCACCCTTACACTTTAGGCTTAGGTTTAAGCTTAGGCTTAGGAATATGCTCACTCTGACGCTTGCACTTAGGCTTTGGCTTAAGCTTAGGCTTAGGAATATGTTTATAATACTGTTCCGCCCCTGTTCTTTACATTAGACCAATGAACACATGGTATACCTGTAGTTGATAAAATAATCGAAATTCCATCCAAGCTTGAGAGTTTCTTTAATCGAGTTAAGAATGATTGTTAACAGTTTGTATCCACCCCACAATGGATGTACTCGATTTTGAGTGATATAAACGTTCGCAAAATCACTGGTTGCTTCCACAATTTCACGGTACAAATACGTCTGGTCCTTTGAAAGGAAAACACTAATCAATGATACGTAGATTTTGTAAAAGACAAACAAATTTTATTTTTATGGGGATTAAAAATTGGGCGCATGTAAAGATCAGGGGCGGAACGTTTTTCTGTGCAACTGTAATATAGTAAGGTTAAGCTTTAGAGTAATTTTTTTGTGCTTGGGCTTAGGCTTAAGAATATGCTCATTCTTACGCATAGGTTTAGGCTTCGGCTTCGGAATGAGCTTATTATAATGTTCAGCCCCTGTTCTTTACATTGACCACTATTGTCTAATACTTTGAAATATCACAAAGTAACGACAGAAGTCGAACGCCATTTTAGTGTTAAACTTTAACGCAAAATATTTAGGTTTTGATTCCAATGGATGGGACTAAAAGTCGCTGTGGTCCAAGTTGGAACCGTAGCAGTTCATTTTGCTTTTATACTCATCTCCCAATGCGTACATATCATAACCTTTAGCATTATTAGGCTCAAGACGTATACTGTGTTGGTGTACTGTGGTGAAAAATATACACAATTTCAATTTTTGCAAAAATTTTTAGTTTCCAGGTATGGAACCAGCAAAGGAGATCATGAAAAGCCTGAATCGGTAGAAAGTTGTAAATTCGATCCTTTGTTTATCGAACGCCGGTTTTAGAATAATGCCGAACCAACGTTGTAACGTTTCGCAAAGACCGCTCTGATGCGTCTTACCTTATGAAGCGTGAATAATATAATAGTGATGGCTTCGATATATTAGCCGTAACAGTCGTTTAATCTAAAATTGTAATGATAATATATCCAGTTAGAGTAGGTTATAGTGGTTTTGGTTTTTAAATTTTTTACCAAATATCTCTTATTTACCAAATGTAATGCCTGTTTGAATAATGTAATAGTCATAGCTTCGATATAATAACCGTAACAGTCGTTTAACCTAAAATTGTAATGATAATACATGTAGTTAGAGTAGGTTATGGTCGTTTTGGTTACAATTTTTACCAAATATCGCTTATTTACCAATTGTAATGCCTGTTATGTTGCGGAACAATTCTAGAAGTAACGGACTGTGTAACTGAGTCCTGAGCCGTATTCTCACTTGAGTATAGCAGTTATCACTAAAATTAGTAATAGGTTTTCAAACAAGCGTACAGGTTTAGATCTAAAAACTACAACAGAAGTAGAGCAACCAGAACGCAAAGCGGGCTAATTTGCGGCCATCATCATTTACTGGTTCAAAAGTTACAAGGCCTATCGCCAACTTATTAATAGTTGCTATACACATTTGAGAATATGGTCGCTTAATTTTAATCATTGAACGATAGCTCAACAATAATGATTTTTGTAGATTAACAAACAGGTTTAAATTTTAACGGAATACAGTAAAGTGTTTCATATTCTAAAATATTCTGGCGTCTGCGTAGCTGAACGTAAGCGCAGAAACGGATGTCCGGTTATACAGTGGTTAAAAACGTAAAAAAACTCTGAAAACTGCAGTGCTATAATGACGAAAAAATACGTTTATCAGCGTATCGAGAATAACTCCAAATATCCTGCACTGTAAATTCCAATGAGTTGATTAATCGATTCAGCTTGTGAGTTGGTTATTTTTGAATTAATATCTGTAAACATTAACTCATTCTGAGTTCAGTTGATTTTCACTCTGAGTTGAGTTGACTCTGGGTGAGTTAATTAATTTACTCAGAATGAACGGCGTCAAAGTCGATTTTCTGAGTTCTGATAGTCCTAACTCAGACTGGTTGATTCCATTCATTCTGAGTTAAAATTAACTCACTGAAATTTACAGTGTGAAATAGTGATTTCGTTATGCGGTGTAAACGATATTCATACCTGACGAATTTTTCTTCCGTTCAGACCAAGAAAAAAGGCTATTTTTATTTTTGTACCGGATATATTGAACAGTGTTGGATCTGTCCATTCTGTTTGAACAGTGTCTATGGCTGAAACAACAAGATTAACCTATATACACCTATATATTAAAGCTTAAACACCCAACATTCGCAGCAGCGTTCCAGCAGATTATTGTTTACGTTACGTATGCAAATTAAGACTATGCATTGAAAAAAATGTATTGTTTCGGATGTGTTTTTAATGTCCTCTGCAAGTTGGTAGCACCTTACAACTTTTCGAAACAGTTTAACCGCTCAACCATAGAGTATACTATGAGCAACTGAATACAATAATTTACGAGCAACGCGACCCTGTGAGCAGTGTTTAACAACTATTCTAACATA